>PVJC01032121.1:0-20141 GCA_004026665.1 Murina feae
GAGCTGAGCTGAAGGGCTCAGCTTCACTTTCGCTGCTGCCGCAATGGAAAGGGCTGTTTACTCAGGTCCGTGAGTGGCGGCCGCCATGTTGGCTGGGCTAATTTGCATACAGCCGCTCTGATTGGCTGGTGGGCGTGGCTTACCCTGTCTCGGAGAAACGGTTAATTTTAATATTTCGCTTTTATTAGTTTAGATTGTTGCCCGGCCAGTTTTGCTCAGTAGATAGAGCATTGGCCTGTGGACTGGAGGGTCCCGGGGTTTGATTCCAGTCAAAGGCATGTATCTTGATTGCAGATTTGGTCCCTTTGTGTGGGAGGCAATCAATGTGTCTCTCTCACATCTATGTTTCTCTCTCTCTTGCCCCGACTTTAAAAATCAAGGGAAAAATATCCTCGGGTGAAGATTTAAAAAAAAGGATTGCTCCTTCAGTGACATTTTGTAATTCACTTGGGATGAGGGTGGTCAGGTGGAAAAGTCCATGTCAAAGCCAAGGCTGGCTCCTCTGGAACCACGTCTCTACAACAGGGGCCACAGCAGGGACTGAAGGGGCCACTTCCTCAGCCTCAGGTGGAAGCCTCCCGAGAGGCACCCACTCCCCCAGGGCTGTCCCACCAGTGTGATGCCAGGAGTCAGGCCGTGACTCCAGGCACAGTGAGTGCTGGTCACTGCAGCTCCTACCTCAGGTAGGCGGTTTTGAACAAATCGGACACATTGAGAGAATGAGGGAGGAGGCTCTGACAGCCTTCATGGAAGAGAAGGATCAGAGGGTGCGGTGTGCAGGGACACAGTCGTGGGAACATCTGTCTCCTGCAGCCACTCGTGGGGCTGAGGGAATTGGTGTGTGTGTGGGCTGAGGTGGGAAGGGCTGAGCCTCTGACCTCTGGGTTAAAGAAATGCCATTTTCTTTTTTTCCTTCAAGAAAAAAAATCCACACATTCACATCAAAAAAATCCAACAGTTTGTGGTCCTGTTTATTCTCAGACAGGGAGTGGATGGCCTTTCGGAGGTGTCCGACTGGGCCGTCCAGCCAGACTGACATCTGTGGGAGTTCAGGGTTTTAAATGTTTAGTCTGCACGAGACCCCCAGGCCCCAGCGGACTCCACTCCTGATAGGCATGACTTTGCCATCACCCCACCCCCTCCTGTGAAATGGAATCATGAGGGTTTTATTGAGGGAAGTTTGCTCCCCCTGAAGTCCAAGGGAGAGACATGGAGCAGGGCTGTCATCACAATTGTTCAGAACCTCAGCCTGCGGACTTGGTGAGGACTGTGGATCCGAATCTCCCCTCCCCTCCTTTCCCCTGTTCCTCACAGCCAGCTGCCATTTCCTCTCTTGGGGGGTTGGAGGGGGGGCTCGGCCAGGGCCAGGCGCGGTCCCAGGCCTCTTTGTTCACTTAGTCCTTCCTCCTTACTGCTCTCCCAGCTACTTACACACGGCCCAGCAATTATTTCTCAGCCTGTCTGTGCCCACCTCCCACCTGGCCTCATAGTTTTGTTCTTTATTTCTCTTTAAGTCTCCAGCTTCTAAATCCAAATCTCTAGTATTTATCCCAAATAAATGAGAGAATATATTCATAAGGGCCTGGGCATGAATGCTCATTGCAGTTTTATCTGCACAATAGCTCCACATTGAAAACACCGCAAATGTGCATCTACAGGTTAATGGGTAAACAACTGGTATATTCATATGGTGGATACTAATCAACAATAAAATGAATGAAATATTGTTGTAACCTACAACATGGAGGAATACAAAAATAACTGTGCTGCTTAAATAATACAGAGAGTAAAGAACACCCACTATATCATTTGCCTTAGATGATATTCAAGAAAAAAAATGCATGCTGATCTGTAGTGAAGAGGCAGGTTGGTGGTTGGCTGAGGAGGAGCTGTGAGGGTGGGGGAAGGGATGGATTATAAAGTGGCCAGGGCAGTCTTTTAAAGGTGATAGATACTTTCGCAGTAGAGATGCTGCCCCCGGTGCATATGTATATCAAAACTTATCAAATTGTACACTTTAATTGTGCACAGTTTATTGTATGTCAGTGGTAACTTAATAAGGCTGTTTACAAAGAGTTCAGCTTCTAGCACAGTGCCTGGCACATCTGGAATTGGCCTGAACTGAACTCAGCTTAAGAGGCTTGTCAAAAGCTGGAAGATGTCACTGGGCAGGTGGCATCTGGGAGAGCTTTGTAGATCTCTGAGCTTGCTGTGTGGCATTTCTGGGGTAGAGTCATGGAATGCTCAGTGAGCAGGGCTGCCCTCTGAAACCGGTGCTCAGCCGGGGTTGCCAGCCCGTTTGAAAACCGAAGAGGGGCAGCTGGGGTCCTTAGGACAAGGAGGGGGTGGGAGGGGGCTTCCCCTGAGCTGCAGGTGTGCGCTGCAGTCACTGATGCTCTAACTGCAGGTTCTATGGGGCCTGAGACGGGGACACCCTGGGAGTGACAGCAGGCTGGGTCTAATAATCATCTACTAAGTTCTGGCCAGAGTAGCAGCAGGAAAACCACAATTAAATAAGCCTGGTTTAGAAACTATGTTATTGCTGAAAATATGCTTTTTAACCAGTTTATGTAACGCGTTGTCCCTCGGGGTTCCCGGAACTAAAGGGCATGAAGATATATAAAGCAAAACAAATACGTCCAGAATGCAACTTATTTACATCGATAACATAATTTATACAAATCAATGAACAGAATATGAGTTGCAAAAAAAAAAAAAAGAAAGAGAGAGAAAAGAAAGGAAGTTTAAACTGTGTATAGAAATTGTGTCTACTGTATTTAGCTCAATACCTAATTTGGAAGTAACTCCCAGGAAGAGTCCTAGTCTTCCTGGGGTCTCAGTTTAGCTGGTTGTTCTCCAGCCAGATTTGGAGATTTCATATCTTTACATGCCAAGGGCAACCCAGGAGATAAGCTTAGCTTCCCTGTCCTTAGTCTACACGGTCTGCTCTGGTGTTGATCCATCCATCTGTCTCTCATATGTAACACTTACAGTGAGCATACTGTGTGCACTGGCTAACATTGTGAATTGTGATTCCAAAGATATGGAATGTCCTTGCCCTGCAGAGCCCAATGTTTAATTCAGGACTTCTCAACTTCTGCACTGTTTACATTTTGGGCTGGTTAATTCTTTGTTGTCGGGGCCATCCTATGCTTTGTAACATTACAACATTCCTGGCCTCCTCCCACTAGATACCAAAAGTTTCCCCTTCCCCCACCTCACTCTCAATTATGACAATTAAAAATGTCTATAAATATTGCCAAATGTCTCCTGGTGGGGTGCAAAAATCACTTCTAGTTGAGAACCACTAGTCTAACTAGAGACAGATGCATCTGACACAGAGCAATGTTTTAATGGTGTATGCTCAAAGGGTTATGGGATGAGAAAGGTGGGGGACAAAGAATGTTTGAACTACACCTTGAATGGTATGTGTAAGTTCACCAGGACATTGTATGCTGAAGGAACAGTGTATATTAGTAGATGTGAAGTCATTCCAGAGCGTGGATGTGGGAGTAGAAGGAATGGGGTGTGGCTAGTCTGTGCCCTGAATGATGATGGGGAAGGAGGAGGCCTGAGAGGGCACTACTAAAGGTCAGGACCAGGTGGAACAGGCCCTGCAGGCAATGATACACTTGGACTTCACCCTTTACTGACATTGGAACCAATGAAGACCTTTAAGACTGGGGAGGGCAGTTGAGATACCACTCATGCATTAACCAGCCAATCCAATTAATCCAGCCCAATCAAAGGGAGGTAAGTGACTTATACTTGGCCTTGCTCTCCCTTGATTGCCTCCCCAACTTTAAATAGAAACCAGAGTTTGTAAAGTGAACTGAATGTAATGTCTGTCACTCATCATATGTGAACCATGACTTTTCCTGGGAACATAGGAATGTACTGAATTCTGAGTTACTGTGGAAGACCTAGCTGTCTCCCTTTGCATATTAGAGAGTTGTCACTGAGAAGGTTCTGTATCTCTGTCCATTTCTTGCATCTTAAGTAGAGACATGACAACATTGCACAATGAAATGTGACCACACTTGTTGTGTGCCCCTTCCAGGGCAAGACTGTCCCATGCCCCTTTCTAACTGCCCTGGTAAATGAAGCTTCAGAGCCACATGACAGAAGGAGCCCTGGCCCTTGAAAGACTGTGGAAGAGAGCTGCTCATAGGCTAGAACACCCTCCCAAGATCCCAGGTGAAGAAGAAATAAACTGTGTGTTAAGCCACTGCATTTGGAGTCTGTTTGTTACTGCACCTTAGATTATCTTAACGGATACAGCGGCGGTAATTGCCAATCCAACCCTAAGAGCACAGATGTCCACTCTGTTGCCAACGTTAAAGATTGTACTATGAGGCTGGACATGGCAGTTGAAATGGTGATGTCTCTGAGGATGTGTGTCAGGTGCTGGCTTGATCCTCCTTCCCATAGCTTGTAGTAAGACTCCCAAATGGTAGCTGCCTCTGCACTTTCACACCCTTTCCTTCCCACCCAGGTTCCCTCCTTATCCCCCACGCTCCCTCTATCTCCTTTCTCCTTAATAGTCCAGGTTAGCTGTGTTATCTGGTCCAATTGACTGCATTTAAACAGTAGAATCCTTATGCTCCTGAAAACAAGAGGGTGTGTGTGTTGAAGGTGTGTAAGTGTTGCATGTATATGCGTGCACTCTATAGGCCTAATATTAGGCACAGGTAAGTGAAGTGCATTCACTTACGGAATCAGAGGACTGGATATGAGGAGCTGCAAGGGAATATATGGGGAGACCTTTTACTCTGGCTTGCGAAGAAAATAACCTCCAGGATTTTACACGGAGCTTTATAGGTGCATGCTGGTGACTGTTGAAAATAAGATGGCAACAAATGATCCCTTTTTATCCACTCTGCCTTACCTGCTTGCCAGGAAGAGGAGGAGGGAGGAGTAAGCAGGGCTTGGTGGTGAAAAATAGAAGGGAAACTTGAGTGTGCCTTTTCTTCTCTTTCTCCTCCTCCACCCTTAGCCATCATTAACAGAAAAATATTTTTAAAAGATCCCTTGATGGCATCCCCAAATGTGAAGCCTGACATTTTCTTAGCTGATGGCCTCCTTCCTGAAGGTATTTTGTGTCCTCCCAGCATGTCTGCTGGGTCCCCGGTTTGCTGCAGTTGCTAAGGTAAATATTCTTTCCATTAAGCACCACAGCCCAGGAGTGGCCTAAAGCTCAAATAAATGACCAAGGAGTAAGTTAAACATCCCCTGGGGCGATTTTAACCTATGCAATGGCTTTTCAGGAAAATTGCCTATTTTTTCATGTTTTGGCCAGGAGGGTGTCTCTTATTTCCTTCTTTTTTCTTTTCTAGTCAGCAGAGTACACCTTCTCTTTCATTTATTCATGCATTGGATGACGGGTGGAAGGAGGTTTAATAAATCACACAGGATCCCACCGCTCCACGCCCAGTTCTGTATTTGTGAAAAAGCCAGAGCGTTATGTTAACTTTGGGGGGACTTGGGGCATATAGCCAATTCATGCAGAGGCCTCACTTCCCTTTCCTGTGAAAATACCACAGCATAACAGGCACTGGAGATCGATGTCCTTCTGGAAGATTCTTCTGGCCGGAGGAGTTATTCACGGATCCTGGTCTTAAGTTATATTTGGATATGCCTGTGTCCAAAGCTTTGCACAGAGTTTGGTTTTGCTTGTTCTTTGCCTCATGAAGAATGTGTCCACAGGCCTCAGGGAAAAAAATAAGGTTTTCTGACAGTTACATTTCATCATTTGATTTGAAGGCCACGGGACAGCCTTATTTTCTTTTAATCTCCCGTAGAGTCTGGATTGCTAGGCAGAAGGCAGTGTTTGGCCACTGGAGGGAAAACATGGTGGGCAGTGGCCTCTTCATGCCTGCTGGGCCCCTCAGGAAGACCATGCATCACCTGAGGTCCACTCGCAATTCTTTCCTGATTCCCCTGTTGGGATTTGTAACTAACTTTGCCAGGTGTGCTCATCTTCTGCCAGATGAGACATTGCTGCCACCCAGAGTCCTGCCCCCCCCTCCTTCCCCCTCCAATTTCCTCTATCCCTCCCCCTCCCACCTTCCCCTCCTTCATTGAACAGCCCAAAGACCAGGATAGTAATTCCCCAGGTTGGTAGTTTTCAAAATGTCTCTCAGACGTCCTGGGACAAGCAAGAAGAGTCCACATGTGTGGCAGGTGGTTCACACCAGGATGATCTTTTTCAAAATGTGAATCAGAGCAGGTCACTCCACTCTGCACTTAACAAAACTGTATCCTAAGAGCATGGCTGCCAGGTCCAGTGATGGGCTCCTCTTCAACAACTTCTCATGCCCCCTTCCCCAGGCTCCTCCAGTTCTGGCTTCCTAGGTGCTCTCCCCACATATCACCTGGCTACCTCCATACATCACCCTTCAGGTTCCACTTATGTGTCTGTCCTTTGAGAAGCCTTCCTTGATCCACAGATGAAGTCAGTGTCCCTGAGGTGTGTATGTTCATAGAGCATGGTGCCTTTTTCCTTTTTTTAATTAAAAAATTTTATGTTGATCCTACTGCAGATGAACCCTATTCTCTCCCCCTTTGTCCTTCTCCACCCACCCCCTCCCTCCCCCTCCTTGGCCCTCACCATACTACTGTTCATGTTCTGGGGTTTGCATGTATGTTCTTTAGCTAATCCCTTCACCTTCTTTATCCTGTTATCCCATCCCTCCCCTCTGGAACCCACCAGTCTGTTCCATTCTTCTGTTTTCATTTTGTTCATCAGTTTATGTTGTTCATTAGATTCCACATATGAGTGAGATCATGTGATACTCATCTTTCTCTGACTAGTTTATTTCACTAAGTATAATCTCACCAGGTCCACCCATGCTGTCTTAAAGGGTAAGAGATCCTTTTTTTTTTTTTTTTTTTACAGCTGCGTGGTATTCCATTGTGTAAATATACCACAGCTTTTTATCCACTCATCTGCTGCTGGGCACTTGGGCTGTTTTCAGATGTTGGCTATTGTAAATAACACTGCTGTGAACATAGGGGTGCATATATTCTTTCTGATTGGTCTTTTAAGATTTTTAAGATATATTCCCAGAAGTTGGATTGCTGGGTCAAAAGGCAGTTCCATATTTAAGTTTTTGAGGAAACTCCATACTGTTTTTCATAATGGCAACACCAGTTCCTATTCCTTCCAACAGTGCACAAGAGTTCCCTTTTCTTCACATCCTCAGCAGCACTTATTTGTTGATTTATTGGTGGTAGCCATTCTGACAGATGTGAGGAGATACCTCAATGTAGTTGTAATTTGTATCTCTGATAATTAGTGACATTGAGCATTTTTTCATATGTCTATTGGCCATTTGTATGTTCTCTTTGGAGAAATGTCCATCAGGTCCCTTGCCCATTTTTGAATTGGATTGTTTGTCTTCCTGGTGTTGAGTTGTATAAGTTCTCTATATATTTTAGAAGTTAACCCCTTATCAAATGTATCATTGGTGAATATGTTCTTCCATAGAGTGGGCTCTCTTTTCATTTGTTTATGGTTTCTTTTGCTGTGCAGAAGCTTTTTAGTTTGATGTAGTCCCATTTGTGTATTTTTCCTGAGTTTTCCTTGCCTTCAGAGATATACCGGCAAAAATGTTGCTGCGAGAGACAGCTGAAATTTTCCTGTCTTTGTTTTCTTCTAGAATTTTTATGGTTTCATGACTTACATTTAAGTCTTTTATCTATTTTGAATGTAAGGTGTAAGAGTCTGGTGCTTTTTCTCCATTGCATGAGGCCCAGCTGAAATTACTTCGATGTGATTATTTGCTCAATGCCAGCTAAATTATAAGAGCCACAAATAGGAGGCAAGTCTGTTCCATTTGTAGATGTATCTCTATCCCATGACGTATGGTTGATGCTCAGTAAATACATGTTTAAGGAAAGAGCGAAAGATTGAGTGGCATTGCTTCTCCAACCAGATCGGTGCCTGGCCTCCTTTATATATTTTCCTCCTACCCTTCAAGTTGTCTGTTGGCTGTTTAATAGAGCAGATTAGAATAATTTCACCAGTTCTCTTTTTAAGCGGGAGGGATGAGTGAGCCTTTTAAAGCACCTTGTTTAGGCAGCTCTCAAAGAATATAGTCTTTATTTCCCTTCCCGGTGTGGGAAACCCGAGCTCCCCATCAGCACACACAGGGTCTGGGGCCTGGAGATCTTGGAAGTAACCGGGATGTCCTGGAGGCTCTCCAGCTCCTGGAACCAGATGAAGAGGCCCCACTGCCCATGGCTGAGGCCTGAACTCCCTGTTCAAGCAACCCCTCTGCCAAACTGCCTCGGGCTCCAGCACCCGACTCCAGAGCGAGACTTGGATGGAGATATTAGAGAATAGTTTTGACACCCACCCACCTCCTTCTTCTCCTGAAAAAGCGCAGCTTTATGGCCCTTTCAGGAAATATGGGAGGGGAAGGCCCAGAATGGAACTGGGGTGAGATGGGGAATTCTTCTGTTTTTAGTTCTTGACTCTAAGTCAGTCTGTTTTTGTACTTGTGTCTTTTAAGCTTTTCCACATGTGCCCTAAGGGCCCATCGGTGAGTGTGTTTTATAAACTGGAAAAATGAATAAAAATAAGACCCAGAAGGGAAACACCAGAAGGAGTGTGAAGGGAAAAGTGTGAGTTCCTCTGTACCTCCCAGCTAGGCCTGCCCGGTGTTTGTGGGAGTCCCAGGGTCAGGTTTATTTGGCTTTATGGATAAAATGTGGAGTCTTCGCTCCGAGAAAGCCTCATCGGTTTTGTGCTTGGCCTGCTCCGTGCAGCATTAATTAACTTCAGGAAAGGAAGAGCGGTCCTTTTTTATTTGGCTCTCAGGCTCCACAGGCCTCGCCGGCTTCCTGTCCCCAAGGTGTCGGATTGATGGGTCTGCAAATGTGTAAAGTCTTGCACAGGCAGCCCCCCCGCGCAGTCATTTAGGGGCTCCCCTCCTGCTGGATCCCAAACACGAGAAACCAGGAGGCCCAGACCCCGTCCCTCAGTTTGCACCTTAGGAAATGGTACCAGAAAAAACAAAAACAAAAACACTACATTTTAATCTTCTTTTAACACACTTGGGCTGACACAAGAGCCCCAGGAAGGGGCTATTTGGAAAATAAATTCTCCAAATTGCCTGAAAAATGAATCACAACCCAAACGTTTTGAAAGGTAGCACATTTAGGAAGTTGGAAGAAACTTTGAATAATTCCAGAAGGTTTGTGTTTACCTCACAGGTCTCTGTCTTGTGACCTAAGACTTTATGCACCAAACTGCTTGATCAACCTTTTTTGTTGTAAAAACATTTTTGAGAATGTACACTTAATATATGTAGATTTATTTATTTATTATAATATAATTTACGTACACATACTTTTGTACTCACATGGTATAAATATTTAAAAAAGAATCCCCTAAGTAAAATGTTAAGATTTGATATAGGTGAAATAGATATTTAAGACATGCATGTGGTTCAGTGGTTAGAGCATCAACCAGTGCACCAAGGGTCTCAGATTCTCTTTCCAGTCAAGGACATATACCTGGATTGATGTTCTCTCCGACCAGTCGGGGCAGGTGGGGGAGGCAACCAGTCGATGTGCCTCTCTCACATCACTGTTTCTCTTTCTCTCTTCCTCTCTTTCTACCTCCCTTCAAATCTCTCTGAAAGCAAAGGAAAAAATATTCTCAGGTGGGGATTTACAACAACAACAACAACAAAAGAATAGATGAAAGGGGAAGGGGAAAAAAGAGATTAACCTATTTATGTGCATATATGCATAACCCCTGGACACAGGCAATAGTGCTGGTAGGCCTGTGGTGGTGGCAGGTATGGGGTGGAGGGAGTCAGTGGGGGAAAAAAGAGGGACATCTGTAATACTTTCTACTATAAAAGTAAATTAAAAAGAAAGAATAATGATTTTTATTCATCAACAATACACAACCCTTTTCTCACTAAGATATATAATCAATAATCATATTTTTAGTGAGAGCAGTTGGATTGGATGGACTCATTGTTTTTGAAAATCTTGGCATATTGCTTTGTGACACAGTGAGTCAAAAGACTGGTTCTAGGTTTGGATTTTCAACACCTGGGGTATAATAATTAAAAAAGATACATAAATTATATTAGCTTGAATGGAAGAAGAGAATTGGGGCTCTCATTGCTGAATCCCAGCCTTTGTGAAAGCAAACATTTTAGTTTTTCATAATGTGGTTCAGCAAACAAACAAGGACATCACTGTCAACCTCTCCTTGTCTCGAAACTCCCACCTTCCTCAAGACACCTCCAGGACCATGTGTAGCACTGATAGGCTGTCCCACAGGCTGTATACCGGATGTTGGTAAAGCTTATTTTCCTTATTATTTCTTGTTTCTTTATTTCTGTGGTAGGCAGAACACTCTCCCAAGGTTCCATGCCCTAGTCCCTGGAAATGGTCAACATGTGGCCCTCCCTGGCAAAGGGGACTTTGCAGATGTGATTAAGGTTAAGGGTCCTTAAAATAGAGAAAGGATCCTGGAATTTCCAGTGGTACCCAATCTGTTCCCGTGAGACCTTAAAAGCAGAGAAGCTCGGCTAGAGTTAGTGAGATGTGGTAAGAACAGAGGTCAGAGCCATTTGAAGTTTGAGAAGGACTTGACTCCTATTGCTGGAGGGGTTTACCTGGGAAGCATGGGTAGCAGTGCAGACAGCCTTCAGGAACAAAGACTGGCTCCCAGTTGACAACCAGCAAGGAAACAGTGATCTCAGTCCTATAGCCTCAAGGAACTGGAGTCAGTTTGGGAGAGGATCCTTCCCAAGGTTGCAGTAAGGAATGTGGTCTTGCCCACTCCTTGATTTTGGCCTGTGAGACACTAAACAGAGGTTCCTATAAAGTCTACCTGGACTTCTGACCTACAGGAACTGTGAGGTCATACACACCTCGTGTTGCTTTAAACTATTACATTTGTGGTACTTGTCACAGCAGTACTAGAAAAGTAATTCAATTAATCCTGTTAGAACTGTAAGTAGAAATTCTAATATTTTCGTCCCATGCCACAGTGGTCAGTCTAGTACATCCCTTGGAGTATGGGAATACCATTTTGAAACCACTGTCATCCAGGATTCTAGCCTCCACCTGGGAAAAGACCAGAGATACTTTTTAGGATGTGTTTCTAAGCCATTTACAATTAATCCAGAGAGAGGAGGTGTCCTACCCAAGTAGGAAGCAGCATGGCAATAAATTCTGGATGTAGCGACTTTAACAATTGTCACAAACTCTCTAATGTCTACCTTGTAACTTGTCTCCTCCCCAGGCCCCTGCTCCAGCCCCAGGCAGCTCCATGGAATGCCTAGTGCAAAAATGGACTAGATTGGAAGCTAGAAATGTTGGGCCCCAAAACAAATATTTCAGAGAGGGACCCCTTATAGCAATTTCTCTGGACTGAGGATATGGGGACAGAGTGGTGCCTTTGACACATTTCCTAGGGAGCCCCAATTCTCCTGAATGTCCTTCCCCAAGATGGCCTCTCCCCACTGAAATGGGAATTGTACATAAAAGGTTCAGGACTGCTGGTTCTCTGGAAATGGCTCCTAGTGCACGAGTTTTCTGGACTGGCTTCATAGAGACTCATTTGGAGGTGACTCTAGAAAATTCTCTCTCAAGCTCTTGGTAGATTTGAAGTAGGCTGTTAGTTGAAGCTTCAAAATCTCCTTTCTTTTATTCCTTCAGCGAAGTCCCAGCGTGCTGACCTTCGGGTTCCAGGGCCGAGTCCAGCTCTGAATTTATCTGCCCCACTGGGGCCAAATGCCTGACTTGTTAGCCATGCTGAATGGTTTTATTTGTTTTTGGTGTGCATTTTTATCATTTTTGTTCATGTGTCTGGAGGCTTTCCTTAGAAAATGATGGATGCGTTTTCATAAATCAAAACATAAATGAGAAAGAATATGAAGGCAAGAAATAGATCCAAGCCTGGAATTTGCCACTCTAGGTAGGAAGGAGCTGTTAGCTATTTCCCAGTGAGGATGCACTTTTTGATTTCATAAGGTCAGATCCTGACTTATTTCACAGAGTACAGATTTCACAGCATTTCCTAATAATAATGGTCACCGTGGTGATGATAATTCCACCTGTGCCTGGGGTGGAACTAAGGGCTTTACATACATGATCACATGGAACCCTCCCAGCAATTCTATGAGCTGAATTCTGTTATTTCCATTATGCAGATGAGCAAAGAGAGGTTCAAGTGGTTATGTGTTATTTAACCAAGCTCTCTCGGTTGGTAAGGAGTGGAATTCAAATGCAGGTTTCTCTGATGCAACCTCATGCTCTTGACTGCTATATTGAACTCATGCTTAGTACTCAATGGAGGTGCTGCAGGATTGTGGCTTGTGGTTTCTCCTGTCAGCTCTCTGGAGAGTAGGTGGCTGGGAGAGATACTGTAGCTCCCAGTTGGGAGGAACTCATGAAGCCAATCTGGTCTCACGGCTCTGTTCACAGAGTGTCCCTGAGCCAGAGCACCATCCTTGCTGGTGGTACTTTGGGACAGCTCCCACAAATGTTTCCCCATGGTGCCTTGGGCAGAGTCACTGTCACCACCAGCAGGAATATCCCCCTTAAGCCAAGGCTCCCTTGCCCTTAGGGTGTCCTCTAGGATCTAGCCACAGGGTGGGGGTCTGATACAAACCAGAAGGCACTGGTGAGAGTCCACATGCTTCCTGTATTAGTCATGAGTCCTCTGGTTGTAAATAACAGAATTACCACTGGAACAACTTAAGAAGAAAGGAGGTGTGGGATGTTTATTGGTTCATGTGGCCAGACAGAAAATATTTTTTCTTCTTCTTGGGGATGGGTGCTCACTTGCCTGCTCAGTCCCAGGCCAATCCTAGGATCAGTTGGAGGGATAGGGAAACTGATTGGCCCAGTCCTGGTCAGAAGCTCACTTGTCTGGCAGGAGGATGGGCTGCTAGAACCATGAAATAAAAGGGGGGTAGAGTGGAAGAGTCTCACAAAAAGGGGGTGGCTTTTCTTACAGACAATTCTTTAACTGTCCAGGACATTTCCTATTGCTTTTCTTCTATTTCATGCTTGCCTTCATTGTCTGGGCTGCAGTATGTCTGGCCCAAGTCAAAGTTGTGAAATAAATCTTGGGTGAACTTCTGAATAATCCCACTTCTTGTTCTTTCTCTGCCCAGAACAATTCTGGGTGCCCCATCCCACTTGGGGGGTATCTTTTGTGGTAGGTGTCTGTAGTCTATTTTAGGGCTTCTGATGTCAGACCCTGTCCTTTGCTAAGGCTTGGGCCTCTCAAGTGGTGCCTCTAGGCACTATGCAGGATTGGAGAGGGGGTTTAAGCCCATAGAGTTTTTAAATGGCCAAGTTTGAAATTTTTCACTCAGTAGATCTCTACTTCTGTGAACATCTGGTAGGACCAGAATCTTATCCTGATTCTATTCTCCCCCCACCCTGATTTTTGAACAGTAACAACATTTGTATTTTTGCAGAAGGTTCTTTCATAATTTTAGGAGTATGTGTAAATAGACTAATGAACTAATCCTTTTATCTTTCTTCATCTGTGTGGTACCACCTGGCCAGGATCATGTCACCCTCCTGAAGCCCAGGCAATGAGAAGGGCAACCAATGGAACTTGGAATGAGAGATTTCAAGACCGTGCCCTGGAGGTCTGGAAAGGAAACCCACCCCTTCTTCTTAATGGGAAAGGAAGAAGGTTTGGGACTTTCTAAGCAAAATATTTTTAAAAGCAACTTAGAAAACACACTTTGGGGAACAACAGGTGCATTTATAATGCATGATTCTCTCTCTGCTTCCTACCTGGTGACTCCGTTACACAGTGGTCTATCAGCTGTTCCACTCCACCCACCAAGCAGTTAAGCACTTTGTTCAAATCCCCTCTTGTATTGTTCCAGTGTGTTTTTCATGGTTGGTCTTGTCTCTAAAGCTGTCATAAGCTCTCTGAGGACAGGAAGCCTATCTATCTTTCTTTTGTCAGTCATGTGATAAGTGCTTGGTAACTCTTCTTTGGTGGAGGAGTTGTAATTGTGTGTGTGTTTTGGAATTTGGGGGGCGTGGGAGAGGCAGTGGTGTCTTCATTCCCTAGGGCTGCCATAACAAAATACTATAGGTTAGGGGGTGTAAACAACAGAATTTCCCTTTCTTCCAGTTCTGTAGGCTGGAAGTCCAATATTAAGGTACCATCAGAGTTGCCTTCTGATAAGTCCACCCTTCTTCTCTATGCAGGTGTGGAGAGAAACAGATATCTGGTGTCTCATCTTCATTACCAAATTTAACCTTAATTACCACCCCCCAAAGGCCCTATCTCCAAAAACAGTCATGTTGGGATGTAGGGCTTCAATACACGCTAATTCAGTGTATAACAGTAAGTATACAAGTAAGTCCTCTGGGATCGTTGTATTTCTGATCTGTTGGGGACACCTACATTGCATGTGAACAGGTTTTGATTCTTGGGGAAGGTGCTGTTTCCTAATTTGCAGTTTTCCAGCTGCCCCTGTCCTGAGACTGCTGGGTCACTACAAGCTCTGGACTGTGCACTGGACATGCGACTGTCTTCTCTCACAGTCATGTAGTATTTATATGGGGCGGAGATGAGGCCAGATAGTTCTGGTCACTATTCAAAACCTTTCTACCAGTAACTTCCTGAAGTGAAAGGCCAGTAACATGCCTGACCTATTGTTCCAGCTTCTCTAAAGCCAATCCCAGCCTTGGTTGATTCTCTGTTCATTTGAAATGTCTGTCTGAGTTGTAGGTAGATGGCATGTGGGAGGGTGTGCGGGGAGAGCAAAGTGAGACAGAGGGAGGAGAAGAGACCTCTTCCCTGATGGGGCTGCAGCCTGCTTTCTTCTGATGAGTCTAAGTGGATTTACGGATTTGATGTGGCCACAGGAAAACATGCCACAGAAAAAGCAAAATGTCAGTGTTTGGAGGACTTTCCGTTGGAGAGTGTGAAATGTGGTGGTCATTGCCTGTTCTCCTTCGACCAGGCAGGGGAAAGGGAAGTATATGTGAACCTCTGATAATTCTCTTCTCTTTCTTCCTCTTGCTTTTGTTCTTCAATAAATCACTCAGGACAATCTGCTTCTCTTTAGTGGTATGTTTTCCTAGGGTTCAGCCTTTGTTTGAAATTCTAGAACAACAGAGTTGCAGTAAATATGGTCAACCTACGTGTAATTATGCTGGTATGTCAACTTTGCCCCTCCGAGTCGGGTCTCCTTTGGTTAACCAGAGGCCCCCCTGACTCAGAAATGAGACCTCCTGCAGGACCCTGTGGAGGGCCGACCTCGAGCCCTGCATCTGAAGGGGGTAAGCGAGCCCATAATTACGCTCATTGTTTAGGTCGGAGTACAGGAGAGTTTACATTAAAGACCTCAGCTGGCACACACAGCCGGCCTATGGAAAAAATGAAGCGGCCTCCTCCTCCTGCTCTTCAGTCCCAGCATTGCTTGGCCAAGGGCTTTGGGTTTCACAGACGCCTTCCGTGACTCCACTTTCTGACGACTCCTGATTAAAAGCTTGGATTCCCCTGGTTCCAAGAGGCATCTTGATCCCGAGGTCTAGAAATTGAGCCAGGAGTCGGTTTTTGGGAATCGCAAAATTTAAATTTTGGGAAGGACCTGGAGATGGTCTAAGTTAATATATCTCAAACCTTAATCTTCAGACAAATCACCTAGAGATCTTGTTAAAAGTGCAGCATTGAGCATAGTAATTCTGGGGTTGGGCTTGGAAATCTGCATTTCTTAAAAGCTCCCTGAGAATGTCCTGGTAAAGTCCTGGTCATTGGACTACACTCGGAATGGCCAGATTATAAACTAAGCCCTTCATTTTACAGAGAATAAAAGAGAGGCCTAGAGATCTGAAAAGGCTTTTGGGGCAGAGTAGAGATTTGAGCCTTCTTCTTGTCCATGGTGTGGTCATGGCCTCACATGGGTGCTGCTGGCAGGGATGGTGTATATCTTAGCAGAGAACAGCCTTCTGTGCCCACACCTGGAGTCCTGGAGCAGAGTGCTCTTTTCAGGATGCTTTGGAGTGGACATGTATCCCCAGACATGAGCCTGCAGGCCTCCGCAGCTGGAGGTCTGGGTGGGAAGGGACCGCTATGGCTTGCTTCCCAGAATCCCTCAATAGGAAGGGAAGGCAGTTTTGAGCATGTTGTCTATTGAGGGATGTGTGTTACCAATTCCCAGGCCACTGTGGGACATGTAAGAGAGAGCAAATAGGGTTTGGAGGAGAGGATATATGGCCTCATGGTAGAAGGGGAAAGTGATTTTAGTAGAACTCAGAGGATTCGAGGATCTATTTCTGTGTATACCACCAGGAGACCTTGTATAAAGCAATAAACCTATCTAGACCCCACTAATAAAATAGGTATCATGTGTCATCTACCTGAACACCCAAGGACTAAGCAATGTACTCTTTTGAAGTTTATTTTGACTCTAAAATTGAAATTGTAGATTTTAACTTTATCTATCTATCTATCTATCTATCAATCAGTCATCTTTTTCTACCTTTATCTTTGTCAAGGTACTTTGGTATAGTATGCATGGCTGTGTAGTAAAGAAGTAACCTTACTTAAAGAGAGCTCTGAACTTGGTCCTCAGCTACTGGGTGTGATCTAGGTCTCTGGAGCATTTTGCCTGATAAGAATGTCTTTGTTTTAGGGCTTTGGCCACTAAAAAGTCTAACAGTGTCATTTATGGTGGGGCTTCAGGGCATACCATATCAGTTCTAACCTGCAGAGGAACTAGAGATTAAAGGTATTGCTGAAGCTCCAGGAAGAGTGAAGGCTCAAGATCAGTGATACGGGCAGTATGTGATTGGGTCCTAATAAAAACTATGGACAGTAAAGGCTTTGATGAGCTTCCCTGGTTGGCAATACTTTATTATCACATATTGTGGCCAGGGGTATGTAATTCCATGGGAAGGGGAAAACCACAAGCATTTCATTTAGACCCTTCTTGGATTCTGTTCGATGCATCTCTTCCCTCAGCTAATATAAATTTGTATTGTTTCACTGTACTAAAATTGCTATGGTAAATATAGTATTTTCTTGAGTTCTTTCTGTGAGTCATTCCAGTGAATTATTGAATCTGAGGGTGTTTGTGGGGACCCCCAGGTAGCCAGATAGCCTGAGCGAGCATGGTCTTGGATATACACGAACTTGCAGCTGGTGTCTGAGGTGAGGGCAGTCTTATGGGACTCAACCCTTAAACTTTGTAGTTGGTTGAACTCTTAACAACAGCAGTATGCCAACTTAGCAAATATCCTGGAAAAGACAAAGAAATAAATCAACTCCTTTAACCAAAGCCTATCTAGTTGTAGTGTGAACCAAGGTATCTAGGATATTAGTGAATTCATCCTTATATCTTCCATATTTTTCTACTTGGTAAGTTCATGAATAGAGGTATGTGCTATGCTGTAACCAGGGGAGAGAATAGAGGTCACACTTGATTTTGGAAAACTGCCACTTCTGTTAACTGTTCTTTCTCTTCCTTTTGTCACCTTCAAGCATTATGAGGTCTCTCCAGAAGCTATATATTTTTCTCATTTCTCTTCTTTTCTGCTAGCATGTTACTTGGTAACTAAGAAGTTAACTGATAAGGGGTCAAGACATTGTTCAAGAAGATTACTATTGTTATGGTGATCATAAACTCTATTGATAAACAGATAGTGATAATTAAAAAACAAAACAAAACATTCTCATTTCCAAACCTTCAAGTCAAATCCTGTAGCTCTGACATTGACTAGCAGGTCACTTGACCTCTCTGTGCTTTAGTTCTCTGATCTGTAATATGGGGATAATAATATTTACCTCAGGAGGAATACATGGCCTAATAATGTAAAGAATCATTAGATTTTGTTGGCTAGTGGTGTTTCAGGTAAGAAAACAAACAATGAACATACCATACTAGGGTTGTTCAGTCTTTTGATCATGATTGTACTTGAATTACACAAGTTGACCACTGGCATCTTGGGGTCCCTCAAAGTTTTAACCAGCAGGCTGGGAGTCAAGCAGAACAGATTGAAAATTTGGAAAACATGTCATTTTGTGATTCATCAAATCTGATTAGCAGTTGGAATGTGCATGGCAGGGATCTTGTTTGGTTAAATACAGTTGACCCTTAGACAACATCAGGGTTTAGGGAGCCAATTCCCTCCCCTTCCCTGTGCACTTGAAAATTCACATATAACTGCAAAACTTAACTGCAAATAACCTCCTGAAGTCTCACCAATAATATAAACAGTTGATTAACATATTTTATATGTTATATGAATTATATACTGTATTTTTACAATAAAATAAGCTAGAGGAAAAGTTTATTAAGAAAATCATAAGTAAAAGAAAATTCTTTTATAGCACTATACATATTTATTGAAAAACAATCCGTGTTTAAGTGACCTGTGCAGTGCAAACCTGTGGTGTTCAATGGACCAACTGTAATGGAAACGAATGTTCAGCATGTGAGGTGCTGGAGATGAACAGTCATCAGGTGGATGGTGTCAGTCCTTATTTTCCTAATCTTCTCTTTGACCTTGACCTACAAATGCTGAAATTTGAAGCAGAACCTAGTTGAAAGAGCATAGTGAAGAGAGTTTGGGATGAAACATTAAGACAGCTATGGGACTGAATTAATGACAACTTTTGTGAGCCTCAGTTTTTTCATCTCTAAAATGAACATGACAAAACTTCCTTCAGAGTGCTCTTAGGAGGACTAGATGACATGATGCATTTGCAATGTTTGGAAATAATTAAGGATAATGCAAATGTTTATTTTTGTTTTATCCTTGAAATGTATTGACTCAGGTCATTGCTCCTAGAAGGAGGCACAGCTGGGTTTAGTGTGTTGCCCAAGATGAATGAGAGGGAGGATGAGATGTGCCTTAGGGCTACAATTGGGCTGAGCTTAGCAATCGCCTCCTACACTTTTTCTGCATGTGGGTCCAAGTGTCTGCTGCTTAGGAAAAGACTTCAGTCTGTGGGTTGTTTTGTCTGCTTGGTTGAACTGTAAGGATCTGTGCATGTGTTGGATTAGGTTCCATTTCGTGTCCAGTTGTTGATTAATTTTGTGACTCAGTGAAGTCATATAGGTCTGGTGTCTTCATGACATGG
Source organism: Murina feae (assembly GCA_004026665.1). NCBI lineage: Eukaryota > Metazoa > Chordata > Mammalia > Chiroptera > Vespertilionidae > Murina > Murina feae. The sequence continues at coordinate 19,103 of PVJC01032121.1, forward strand.
GTGGCCCTGACTCTGCATGTCTCAAAGGGAATTTGGAAAATAAAGACAACTGAAGGATTGGAAGTGCAAGCACTGGTTGGAAGACACATCCATTGTGGAGGCAGGATAGCATTGGGATTAAGTGCACAGACTCCTGAGTCAGAAGCTGTGTCTGAATCACAGTTCTGACACTGATTACCAGGTCACTTAACTTCTCAGTGCCTCAGTTTTCTCATCTGAAAATGGAGGATGACAGTAGTAAATGGGTTACTGTGAGGATTAAAGACTTAATAATGTAAAGACCTTCAAACAGTACCTGGCCCTGGTGGATGCTCTTTAAGGGTTAACTACTGTAGAGTAGGGCCCATCCTTTATGTCCCCTTTAAAGGTCAGATTCCTGCAGGAGAGATCAGTACAAGCATGTCTGGGACCCTTTGGTTCTCATTTTTCTGTAGTACTGCCCCATAAGTCACTGCTAAGGGGACACATGCTGTCAATCTTTGTAAAAAGGTAGAGAAAAAAGTTTAAGGATGATTTATAAATATTGACCCTCCCCTGACTATCTTCCTAGAACTTTTATTGGCCGTCTTTACCAGGAGTCTAATGGTTATGTTATTTTGAGACTAGTTGGGTCAATTTTGAAAATTCCTTGCTAGATAGAAATCCTACTTGAAGGAACTTTGGAGGTTTCATAGGAAAACATGCTTTTTAGGAAGACTAGGCATTCTTGATAAGCCAGAAAAAAAGAAAACAGAACCAGGTGAGCAGGATCACCAGGATCCATGTGCCCAGAAAGGATGCTCATGTGGGACAGGACTGTGGGAGAATGCCCTGGGAGGTTTGCTCCTGGTGTAGCAATGAGGTTTCCAAGAAAGCTGTGCATTGCTCTACCCCCTCCTAAAATTGCTTTTATTATGGTTCATTAAACAAACAAAAAAAGAATTGTTGTTTTTTTCCCCCTTTCTGAATGCACATGAAATTTGTCCAGTGTAATTCAATGCTCTGGGCCAAAGGAGAAGGGAAATGTCATCCTGGTAATTTCTTTTTTTTTTTTTTTTTT
>PVJC01032122.1:0-20090 GCA_004026665.1 Murina feae
CAGTGATTCAGCCTCCCCAATCCCCTGGGGTGGACACGCTTGTTGTATGCCTTTGAAGGCTGGGTGCACAGTCTTGTAGTTATCACTGGGAGGTATCACTGGGAGGAAATGATCTGCAGGCTTTTCTCCTTGTTGTTTGGGGTTTGGATCTTTTGGAGTTCTGCCCCGGCTGCAGACCCTTAGGTTATGCTGAAGGCTGGCAGGCACACAGCTTGGACAGGGTGGTAGGTGGGGTGGGGCAGGGTCTCAGAGTCACAGGGCGGAGCAACCCACAATGGCTGCTCTTCCTCTGCTGATTCTCTGGGTTTGGCGCCCCAGGGTATGCGCGCGCCTCTCAGTCCCCAAATCTCTGCGCCAGTGACTCCTGCAAACAGCACCACCAGAAAACCGCTATTCTTCAGCCCCGCTGCCCTGCAGCCCGCTCCGCATTCAGTGCAACCCTGGGGGTCCACAATCTCCTTCCTAGCCGCGAACCCGACCGAGCGCAGCCACCACTCCCTTTCACCCGTGCCGCCGTGCCTCTGCGCCGCCGCCTCCGTTCCGCACATTCCTCGGTACCTTTCAGTTTTGGCGCAGGGCGCTTCTACTCAGTCTCAAAGCACTCCTTCTCTTGCCTTCTGGTTGTAAAGCCTCCCCTCCCTTGGTTCTGGAGGATGGCCGTTTATCTGTATAGTTGTATTTAAAAATATAGTTGTGGAGGCTGCACATTTAGGTATATACCTCATGCCGCCATCTTGGTTCCTCAGTGTGGTATTTTTTTAAACTAGGGGCTTTGTTTTTTTTCAAAGCTTTGTCAGCTTTCTAACAGGAATGATGTCTTATTAAGGTGCTAATGTCTTTTTTCAACTTTACAATTCCAGCTTCTCTGTTTTAACTCAGAGGGTTTGCCCAAAACTTTGGTGAGCAGTAGCCAATTGGTTATAGAATGGCAGGTGAATTTTGCTAAAGAGAAGGAGTTGTTGATCTTCAGATAGGTTAAGAGTACATATGAAACATTTAAACCTTAAATCCTAATCATTTGAAATCAGTGGGTTTCATGTAAATTTTTAATATAGAAAAAGAAATAATGGCATTGAGTTAATACGGTATCTTCCTAGTTATTTGGGGTTCTTTTATTTAGGCTTTTATTTTTTAAAAAATGTTATTTTTCAGTGTACTTTTTCATTCCCACTAGGAACGTTAGAGTTCTTCTGGATTATATCATGGGACCCAGAGGACCAAGATCAAATATTAACTTCGTAAAGAAGTGGGGGGGAAATGACTCAGCCTTGATGACTGAACATGAGGCACATCAGGGTCACAGCTAATATAGGGAACAGGATGGAATTGATGAGCGAGTACCACATATTAGAAACTGCCTAGGCACTATGTGTTTCTGCTTTAAGAAGTCAACATGAATTTTTTGTTTCACTGCCTCTGCTGAATATATTATATACAAATCCTAGAATCAATTGTGTGGGAAAAATATGAATAAAAAAGTGGCAGTGCTAATAAGTTTTTGTTGTTGTTGTTTGTTGTTGTTTTTTTGTTGGAGAGTTTTTAGTTCCCTTTCTCAAGTTTCATCAGCCCTAACCTGTATAACACAGTCTATGTAAAAACTGTGTACTTTTCTTGGCCAATGCAATTTTAAGGAGAAGTTCTCTAGCACCTATTCTCCCTACTTCCCCAACCAGAATGCCACCCTGAAGCACCACTGGATAATGAATTACATAATCAGACATGGTCAGCAAGGATGTGAAAAAACCATTTTGGTGATTCTGTTGGAGCATATACATTGCTCCAAAAGAAGTAGTAAGTAAAGTTTGGTTAAGGGGGAAAAAAAATAACCAATGGATGTTTGTGGAAGGAGAAGAGAAAAGAGAGAAGTTAGGCTTTATAATTTTGTAGTTAGGTTATTAAAACATGATACTTGGGTTTCTTATATAATGACAATAACTAACTTTTTTAAAAAAATATTTTATTTATTTTTTACAGAGAGGAAGGGAGAGGGATAGAGAGTTAGAAACATCAATGAGAGAGAAACATCGATCAGCTGCCTCCTGCACACTCCCTACTGGGGATGTGCCCGCAACCAAGGTACATGCCCTTGCCGGAATCGAACCTGGGACCCTTGAGTCCACAGGCCGATGCTCTATCCACTGAGCCAAACTGGTTCTGGCAATAACTAACTTTTATTGAGTATTTCTTACGTGCCAGTCACTGTTCTAAAAACACTTTATATATGATAGCCCCTTTATTTTTTAAAACAATCATAAAATGTGGGTTATATTATCTTTTGTTTACTAATAAGGAAACTGAGGTACAAGAATAAATAAACTTGCTCAAAGTAACACATCTAAGATTCAGACTCAGGCATTCTGGTTTCAGAGCCATATCTTTAACAGCTAGGCTGTTCTGCCACTGTAGTGTGTATTGGGCCATGTCTCTACATAAGGTTGTAAATTCACATAATTTACTTATGTATTACTTAATTTTGTATTACTCAAGCTCTTTGAGGGAAGAAGCCATATTTTATTTGCCTTGTTTATCCCTAATTAAGCACTGGGTTTTTTTTAAATATAGAGATGCCTAATGAATAAAGAAATGAAATTTTTCAATGACTATTTTCTCCCTAATTTTAGGATCTTCACCCTATATAGCAAATCACTACCACTTGATCTGGCATGTCGAGTCTGGGATGTGTTTTGCAGAGATGGGGAAGAATTTTTATTTAGGACTGGATTAGGGATCCTGCGATTATATGAAGATATTCTCCTGCAGATGGATTTTATTCATATAGCACAGTTTCTAACTAAATTACCAGAAGATATTACATCAGAAAAGCTGTTCAGCTGTATTGCAGCGATTCAGATGCAGAATAGCACCAAAAAATGGCCTCAGGTAGAGTAACATTTTCCTACTTCTAATAGATGTGTTAAAATAATCAGTTGACTTCTTATTAAAAAAAAACCCAAAAAACAGTTATGTATTTCTCAAATGTTAATGCTTAAATTAAAAAAATATTTTAAAAATAATTCTTGACTTTGAAAGAGCAAGAGTTTAAAACAGGTTGCTTCTCTTTCACCTCTCCAAATCTATGGATTTATTTTTCTGTTAATCCAGTAATATTTTATGATTTTAGTGAAGTATAACCTACAATAGACAGTCTTTTCCAAAGCAAATATATTACTACTAGGGGCCCGGTGCACAAAAATTTGTGCACTCGTGAGGTCCCTCAGCCCAACCTGTGCCCTCTCGCAGTCTGGGATCCCTCTGGGGATGTCCACCTGCTGGCATGACTGGTCAGCCTGGGTGAGGGGCTAATGGCTGTTTTCAGGCTGGCCAAGCCCCCCAGAGTGGACCCTCATCGCATTGGGGTGTGGCCAGCCTGGGTGATGGGCTAAGGGTCATTTTCAGGCTGCCCACAGTCCCTTCAGGTTTTGAGTCCCTACTGGGGTACCAGGCCAGCCTGGGTGAGGGGCTGATGGCTGTTTGCAGGCTGGCCAAGCCCCCCAGTGGGATCCCTCACCCCATTGGAGTGTGGCCAGCCTGGGTGACGAGCTGTGGGCTGTTTTCAGGCTTTCAGGCTGCCTACAGCTCCCATTGACCCAACATCCCAGCAAGGCTGGCTGGAAGCAGGTTTCTGGGGTTTATTTATCTTCTATAATTGATACACTGTTCTTTAAGCCAAGGCCTAGGCAGGTAACGAAGCCTTCTGTTGGCTTCAGCTCTGTGGCTTCTATAATTGAGACAATGTTGCAAATATGTTGTTGTCTGGAGCCGAGAGAAGCCCAGGCGGCTGGCAAACAGTTTTACTCCTGCTGCAATGGAAGCTGCCTGTTTACTCAGCTCCATGACTGCCGGCCTCCATCTTGGCTGGGTTAATTTACATACATTCGCTCTGATTGGCTGGTGGGCGTAGCTTAGACTTCCCAAAGAAACGGTCAATTTCAGTATTATGCTTTTATTAGATTAGATTTTTGTATTTCAAATAGACAACAATAGTATTAAACACCTGTTGCGTACTAAGGAATTGCAATAAAAAGAAAATAATGTATGATCCTGGCTTTTGAGATGCTTAGTCTTGTTAGGGAAGCAAATATTGGCAGGCTAAGTAACACAAAAGATAGTAGTATTATTTGCTCCATGAATGATAGACAATAGGCATTATAAATAAGCTCAGTTTTATTGCTTATGAAAATGAAATGTAAGGGTATTGGTCCAGGAAATGTTCTGTTACCAAATACTAATTTAAGACTACAGGGTGGGGCAAAAGTCTGTTTACAATTGTGAGAACATAAAATACAGAGTTTATTCTTAATTTTTTATTTATTTATTTATTTATTATATTACTAGGGGCCCAGTGCACGAAATTTGTGCACGGGGGGGGGGGGTCCCTCAGCCCAGCCTGCCCCCTCTCACAGTCTGGAACCCCTCAGTGGATGTCCTATGATGGCCCCAGTCTGCCAGGAGCCTTTTGTGTATGTGTGTGTGTCGCCACTGGGGACCTGCCCCCAGCCGCAATTGAGGCTCGGAGCAGTCCTCCTGTGTGTGTCTACCTGCTGGGGGCCTGCCTCCAGGCTTGGAGCAGGCACCCCCTCTATGTTGATCTCTCAGACTCTTACCCTCCCCTGCATGTTGTTCTCTTTTTTGAGCTGTGGCCAGGGCTGGGTGCTCCCTGCATCCCAAACTTGCCTACTGCTCATCTTCCTCCAGCCACCAGGAGCAGGGAAAACCCCGCCTCGTGGTCAGGCCAGCCTTTTCCTGCTCCCTGATTCCCGGAAGGGACCTGGGGAGCCGCCAAGCAGGCCCCCAGCCCCCAAGAGCTTGCTTTCCCTCTCCCCAGTGCCCCCCAAAGGGCCTGGGGAGCCGCCAAGCAGGACCCCGACCCCCCACTGCCTCTTTCCCGCTCCCCAGTGCCCAGCAAAGGGCCTGGGCAGCCGCCAAGCAGGCCGAGAACCCCAACCGCCTCTTTCCCGCTCCCCAATGCCCCTCAAAGGGCCTGGGCAGCCGGCAAGCAGGCCGCCGCCTCTTTCCCGCTCCCCGGTGCCCCGCAAAGGGCCTGGGCAGCCGCCAAGCAGGCTGCCGACCCCCCACCACCTCTTACTCGCTCCCCAGTGCCCCTCAAAGGGCCTGAGGAGCCGCCAAGCAGGCCCCCAGCCCCCACCACCTCTTTCCTGCTCCCTGGAGCTCCGCAAAGGGCCTGGGGAGCCGCCAAGCAGGCCGCCAATCTTGCTGCCTCTTTCCCACTCATGGGTCCTGCGTCGTTCTGCCCTGCAGCCACTCTGTGCACTCGGGAGGTCCCTCAGCCTGGCCTGTGCCCTTTCACAGTCTGGGACCCGTCTGGGGATGTCCACCTGCTGGCATGCCTGACCAGCCTGGGTGATGGGCTGATGGCTGTTTCCAGGCTGGCCAAGCCCCCCAGGAACGCCCCTCACCGCATTGGGTTGTGGCCAGCGTGGGTGACGGGCTGATTGGCGCTTTCAGGCTTTAAGGCTGCCCACAGCTTCCATTGACCCAATGTCCCAGCAAGGCTGGCTGGACGCAGGTTTCTGAGGTTTGTTTATCTTCTATAATTGATGCTGTTCCTTTAAGGCGAGGCCTCCTACTAACGAAGCCTCCTCTCTGCTTCACCTCGCCGGGTCTATAATGAAACAATGTTACTCAGTACTCAGGCCAGGCCTGCTGTTTCCTTCAGCTCCCGAGGATTCTATGATTGTTAATTTGTTGCAAACATGTGTTTGGCTTGGGCCAGGATAGCGGAGTGGGCTGCAGTTTCACTTTCGCTCCTGCCGCAATAGAAGCTGCCGTTTACTCAGGTCCGTGAGTGGCGGCCTCCATGTTGGCTGGGCTAATTTGTATTCCGTCGCTCTGATTGGCTGGTGGGCGTGGCTTACCCCATCCCGGAGAAACGGTTAATTTCAATATTATGCATTTATTAGTTAAGATTTTCCATATGAACAACTGTAACCCTACTTTTGCCCCACCCTGTATTTCACAAGTGATATAAACTGGAAACTAAAATATGTATCATAAAATTGGGTTGAAACAAAAGGATTTGAGAATGGCAGTCTCAAACTTAAGTGTTGATATACTATAGTTATTTAATTCTCTTAAATCTACATGGTAATTTTTTAGGATTAATCTTTACTCTGTATAATTTCAGGTCTTTGCATCTGTAATGAAGGATATTAAAGAAGGAGACAAGAATAATAGTCCTACTCTGAAAAGCTAATCTTCAAAATTAACAGGCTAATTGGAATATAACTGTCATTTGATAAAAGTTTGTTTCCTATGTAAAAAGGATGGAGAAATCTAAAAGAATCAAGACATGGAAAACTGCTGATTTTGAATTCCATGGCTGACGTAAATGAAATAAGTAACCTATTGACAGTATTAAATTTTTTTTAAGTATTTCGTAGGGAGCATCATTTTACAAAAGAAAAAGTTTAAAGACTAGTTCATACTCCATAATTTGGAGTGAACAGCAATGCAATAAAAATTTTTTAACAGCTTTGAAGATACTTTAAACTTTACATCTTTTCTTTTCTTTTTTTAATAGTTACCATAAAGGCACTTTGGAGGTCAGAGCAGGATTGTTAAATACTACTTTAACTTCTAAAATACTATTTGAAATAAACACCTTAGTACAGATATTCTCTATCTTAAGTTCTGACCTTTTGAAGATTTTATAGACCAAGAATAAGCAACTTTGGTTGTAAATTATTTAAGTTACTGAAGTTGTTTATCTTCATTCACAGGTTGGGGCAAATATTGGTTATCTGTGAACTGGAAATACTTGGGAAGTTAATTTATATATGTTTTTCCATTGTATCTTGTCTATTTGTTTTTTAAAGAGAATTGGTTTTTTTCCCTTAAGTAATCCCTATTAAAGAAATTTAGGCCTTTCTGTTTCTAGTTTTAAAAATTGTTCATCTAGTAATTTAAGAAATCTAATTGGTAGAATCTTTGCACTTTAGTGGACTGAAGACTTGACTTGGGGAGTAAGTCCATAAATATAAAAGATTTTTTTCCACTGGTAAGAGTAAAAAAGTATGAATTCTGACAGTTCTTACCAAGACTTGAGATTTTTTAGTTAAAATGCCTTCACTGTTTATAGAAATAAAATTTTTAATTTCAGTTTGAAATTTGAAATCTTAGTATATAACCAAGTCTATGACTTGTAAAATACTGTGCAATTTTCTAATCAAAGTAAATAAGAGTAAAAGATAAACTTTTTTCTAATGAGTCTAACTTTGATGGTATAGTGGATAGACAAATTATTAATTATTGGTAAATTGACATTAAATTTATTATAATATGTTTAATTCTTATACCTAAAATAAATCACTTGAATATTATGAGTGATATATAATATGTTGTTTGGTTAATAATTACATTTATAGTGTGCTTTTATGTTGCAGTTTGGTTTGAAACAACACAGCACACTATTTCTGTTAGTGGTATATTGTCTTCAAACTAACAGGCCTGAGAATCTTGTTAGTGTAGTAACTGCCTCTTTAGAAGTATGGGACCAGATGTGCCCAGATATTTTTACCCCATGAGTCATTCTAGCCTAAGGACCACTAGTGGAACCCTCAGAAGTTAACTCCTTTCATAGGAGCTTCCTTAGTGGAAACTAGTAGTGTAATAAAATATTGAGGAAGTACCCAGGGTCTTATAAAAGGTTTTACAATAACATTTTGACTCTGGTAAATACTTCCTTCACATTGATGACCCTGATAGAGGGAATGTAAGCCCTGGCAGTAATCTCATTGAGGTTATTCTACCTGCCTGAGTTTAATCTTCCTTTTGTGTATTTCTTTCCTGAGTTGGACCTAAGTTACTGTATTTCTTTTTCTCATTTTTATTATTGTACAGTTTCTTTACCTTTCAAGTATAAATGTATATATAAAATGTAAATACAAGGAATTCACTAAAAACCACTATTAACAATTACTGTGTAAATAAAACTTGTAAGCAGAGTAATTACGTGAAATGAGTCTTCATTACTTTGGGGATATCTTGTTTATTTAACCACATTTGGAGAAAAAAAAAGGAATAAACTTTTGTTGCCAAATTTCTCTTCCAAGGGATATAGTAGGCCTTTAGCCTCTTGAGACTGACAGCACATTTAAGCAAACAGTATTTTCATGATTTTATTTAAGGTAAAATGACTTGTACTATTGTAATGTATTTGGAAAATCACTTTTGTAACAAAAATGTAAATGATAAATACAGACTCAATACATAAAATTGACAACCATGGTATATATACATTTGTTTTCATTGTCATCTGCCGGCATAATACTATGCACAGTGGTGGTGTTATAAAAGCAGAAAGTAAAACTTTAAATTTTTCTGGTCTAGGCAATATTGATAATGAATATTGTAAAGTAGTTTAGGAATTTTGATTATCACCTTAAATCACATGGCTTTTAATTTTAGCATCTATATTCTTAAACTTTGAAAAGGAAGTATTTACAACCTTTGTAGATTGTAAAAGGCTTTGAATGCTATGTTTAGACTTTAAATTGAGAAGATAAACTGGAAAGTGTTTGAAAGTGTTCTATTCTTAATACTAAGTGATTTTTAAACAAATTGTGCTGCAATAAGGTAATTTCTCATTACTTTATTGTAATATTTCTTATTAGATTTTTAAAGCCACTTATGGAAACGCATGAAAAGTAAGCAATTCTCATCAAACTTTTAATTAGGCATGTTTTATGATCTTTGAAAAGATCATAAATCCTATCATTTCCTTGCTTAAGACCCTCCAGTGGCATTCCTTACAACAAAAATCCACTCTTTACCCTGCTCAATAAGGTCCTATCTGTTCTGGCCTCTGCCTGTCTCTGCAATTCAACTACTATTCAACCTCATTAACTCAGTTGTAGACCTAATTTATTTATTGTCATTTCTCCATCTGCCAACCCTCCTATCTACCTAAGGGCTTTTACTCTTGCAGTTTCCTCTAAAATATTCTTTGCCTAGGTCTTTGTATGGCTTACATTCTCTTTCATTCGGGTCCCTGCTAATGTCACTTACTCAGAGTTTTATGTAAATATCCATTTATCATTCTTATGACTTACTCTGCTTCATATTTCCTTATAGTATTGAGACAAGCCAGTAAGCCAGGAAAAGTGGAATTTGGAAACTGAGACAAATAGCTGAACAAACTGGCGGAGCAGTTTATAGCCAGATATAGAAGGTCACCTCAGAGAAAACATCTAGGCCTCAATTTGTTTTTTACACTCACTACTGGCCGATCCTAGGCTGACCCACACAGCTCCAGGCTTAGAAAAGCAGCAAACTCGCCCCCACCCTCACCGCCACCCCTCTTTGGCTGCAATGACTTAACAACCCACTGCCCTGGCACTGACAATCAGTAAAGAACACGATCCCAAAGAACACACCTGAAAAACTGATGAATATTGTGCTAAAACCTTTCCGAAACCCCAAGATTCTCGCCTGCAAAAAAGAAAGACAATCCTCTGACAAAGGACCCATCACACACTCTCCCCCTGGCCAGCAGCCTGAATCATTCCCTTTTCCCTCTTCTTCCCCCACAGGCAAGCATCTCCTACACTCTTCTGAGCCCCCACCGAGACTTGCAACCTGGGAGCACAAGAGGCAGCAACAGCTCATCCCAGGCTAATCCCCTGAACCTGTCCTCAAGGCCCCCTTTTCTCTCACTTCCCAGAGACCTAAGGCAGCCCAGCCTAGCGCTTTCCTGTTGCTGCTTCTATGCTAGGCCCTTTCTTGTTTTACTCTCCCCAGCTTTAATAAATGTATGCTCATAGTCACCTGGACTTGTGTTGTGAAATTTTTCCTACACAAAGTCAAGAATCCACTCACAACTGGCTGACCCTAGGCAAACGCACACAGGGCCAGGTCCCCTGTCCGGTAACAGTATTATCACTAGCTGACATTGTATTCTATAGTTGTTTTTGTATTGTTTCCACTACAGTATTAAACTCTGAGGTTAGAAACACTGGTACTGGGCACTCACTACCCATGATGGAAATGGGTCAGTAGGCTATTATTTTGGCCATTCCTCAGTGAACTTTCCCTTTATTTTAGAGTATTTCTATTAGAGAGATTATGCACTTAGCCAGAAATTCAACTCAAATATTTAAAGGTTGAGTAGAAGAGAATGAAATAGGAATCAGAAGGATGTGGTGTTAGAAGGAACAATTGTTTTTCCTAAAGGAGTGATTGATAGTGTTGTATGGCAAGGAGGTTGAGATGAGGACTAAGAGATGTCTATTAAACTTAGCATGATATAGACCAGCGGTCGGCAACCAACACTGGTGGTCTGTGAGGTCTGAAAGGCAGGCAACCGCTGGTTTAAGGAAATCTTTGGAGCAGTGGTCTGTGGACAACTGGTGGTCCGTGAGGTATGAAAGGTTGGCGACCAATGATGTACATCATGGATTTCCTTATTTACCTGGGTGTGTGTGTATTGAGTGGTGCCAGACACGTGATTGAACAATCAGTGGGAGCCGGGGAATTACAGATTGCTAATGTAGATAATTGTAAAGTTACCTGTAAAAGGGAATGGAGCAGGTAATAAATAGCTGGTGGGAATAAAGGAGGTTGTCTCAACTTTTTAAAAAAATGGGAGAGTTATGAGTATTTAAATGTGAATGGAAAGTTTTCGGTAAAGGCTTAAATAGAGAATGGAATAATGTGTAATCTAAGGTTCTTGCATAGGCTGTAGGGAGATGGATCCAAAGCAAAACTGGAGGGAAAGTGGAAATGGTGTTCAGATGCAGATAGATTTGTAAATTTGGTTTTGAGAATCTGAAAGTCTGTCTTGTAAATATTGTTTAGTTTCTGAGACAGAAAGTGGAGTCATCTAAGCTAGAGGGAGCAGTCATGTGTGTGTGTGTGTGTGTGTGTTTCCTAGGATTTTTTTTCATTTCTATGATTGGATGGATAGTGAATCACTAATACGAAAAGGATTTTTAGAAGAGGCAGACATAAAAAGCAGTGTTTCAGAAGTCAGGGAGGAAGAAATTTTGGAGGATAGTTTGGTGAAGGTCAAAAATCTTATGTAGCCCTGGCCAGTGTGGCTCAGTTGTTGGGGTGCTGTCTGTCCAAGATGTCTGAGCATCCACCCACGGGAGAAAGCCATAAACCATTTCCCGCCCCAACCCCCAGCCAGGTGCGGCCTGACCGCCCCGACCATTAACCCATTAAGGGCAATATCCTGGCATCCATTGCTCTAGGCATCGCCAGCACCCTGGGGGGTGGAAGCTCCATACATTCCAAAGACCACTTCCTCCTGCCCAACCCCTCTCCTCCCTTACCCGCAGGCCTTAAAAACAGCAGCCCAGTTTGGTTCAAGTGCGGCCTCATGGCTCCCCTTCCCGGGGAGCCCTGGGCCCATCCATTTGCTCCTAATCAAGCCTGGATAATATTCTGTTTGGCTCCATCTTTAATTCTTCGACGGCTTAACAAAACACAGTCCATGCACCAAAAGGTGGGGAGTTTTGATTCCAGATCAGGGCACATGCGCAGGTTCCAGGTTCCATCCCCCTCCCCCTCGGGTGCATGTGAGAGGCAGCCAATCTGTTTCTCACATTGATGTTTCTCCTTTCCTCTCTCTGAAATAAAATTGTTAAAGAAAAACAATCTTATTTAGAGACTGACACTTAATTGTATTTGATTAGAAGGAGGTAAGATTTAAGAGTAATTATTGAGATTATATTTTAATACTGAACTAGGAGAAAGATGACTTTGGATGGTGAACACAATACAATATACAGATGATGTATCATAGAATTATACATTTGAAACAATCTTAACCAATGTCATCCCAATAAATTCAATTAAACATTTTTTTAAAACACTGGATTTAAGTCCTGTTTAATCAAAAAGTAACTGCAAGATTTCTGTGCAAGCCAGTTTTTCTCCAAGCATCAGTTTTTTTCACGACAATGTAGGAATAAATGTAATCTCTGCTAATCTCCACGTGTTAATGAAGGTTGCTGAAGATGGTTATGATAGCTGTTCATTGTAAATCCTTAAACTTTGTACAAATGCAGTTATTACAATAGTTGGGGTAAGAAATTGTGTGGCAGGCATACCACAATTCTGTGGGAAGGGAAACAGGAACTTGTTGAAAGGGACTGTGGACTGGGAGGTGAGGGGGGGGCTTGAAGGCTGAAAAAACAAACAAGAAAAGCCCTGCGCTTTCCTGTGGCGCCCCCGGTCATTACTGGCCCACTGAACTACTCAATCTCCCACTGGCCACAGCGCCCCATGTATCACTGCATCCAGGTCTCCCTTATCCTGAAACAACTTCCTCCAAGTCCACCATAACCTTAATGTACTATTTTTCTCTCCCATTCCACTCACAAAAGAGCCCCTTTCTTGGTTATTTCGAGGAATTTTAACTCAAAGTGTGAAGTGCGGACAGCGGGCGGGCTTGGCAATGTTTGACACCCTCACCTGGGCACTCATCGTTAGGCCCTAAGGGTCTTCGGCTGGCGGGGTTTAAGCACACCAGCCGGGTGGACAGGTGCCTTGCAACCGGCTAGGAGCGCTACTGAAGGACCATCCGGTGCGTGAGCATGCGGCTATCGGTGGCGGTCAGGCTCGCCCGGAACCACGGGCTAATGAGACGGAGCTCCCAGGGAACGCTAACGAGCACCCAGGTGCGTTCTCTGCGCCAAATCTCGCGCCGCTGGGGGCGGGGACGGGGGGGGCGGGACGAGGAGCACGAAGTATCGCGAGATGACGGTGTTTTCCCGCGAAAGAGAAGCGCGCGTTTTTCTTTGGCCGGGACTTGTGGAGAGGACTGGGACCGGCGGCGGCTGAGGGGACGGCGCGCGGCGTTACAGGTGCTTAGAGGAGGGGACCTGGCCCCGCAGAGTGTGCAGCCATGCCGGCGCAGCAGCCCGGGAGCAGCGACGGTGAGTGAGGAGAACCTTCCTCTGGGCGCGGGCGGCGGCGTCCCGGGCAGAGGGGGCCGCAGCATAGAAGCTGCAGCCCGGCTTTGGGGGGAAGAGCTGACCCCGGGCAGAGACTGAGGAGGAAAATGGGGAAGAAGCTGTGCGGAGTGAGTGGAGCGTGCCCGGAATTGCGCGTATTTGCACGACACGGGGTTTTAGACGCGAGAGCCGCATTTTCCCCAGCGCCCCGACTTGTAAACGGGGGTTCGGCGCTGTGAAGACGGAGAGCGTCTCCCTCGAATGGGTCTGGGAAGGAGAAGGCTTTGTATAGGGAAGTTGAGTAACTGGTCAACTTTTCAAACCCGCCACTTGGAAGCCTTCTCCCCTCTTAGGGTGCCGCGCCCCCGGCGGGGCCGCACAGCCGGAGCCCGCGCTCATCACCCCGGCCATGCTGGAGGAGGAGGAGCAGCTGGAGGCGGCGGGGCTGGAACGGGAGCGGCAGATGCTGGAAAAGGTAACTCGGCGCCCAGCCCGTGCGCGGCGGGGCCTGGCGCTTCCCCAGGGGGGCTGGGTCCGTTCGCCAGCGCGCCTTGTCGGCTTTCAACGGGTCTCGTCCGCCCCCCCCCCCACCCCCCGTGTGTTTACGGCGCTTCTCCGTGAGGAGCCTCGGCACGTGCTTCGAAGGATGCTGCCGGGAGGTCGCTGTGGCCTCCAGCGTGGCCGCCTCTGGTGTGAGAGCCTTGGCGTTGCGGGGCCGGCCGTTCGCTCGCTCCCAGAGTCGCCCGGGAGAGCTCCAGGGCTGTTTCCCCCTTCGCCGCCCCCCCCCCCCCAGCGGTCGCCTGCTTTTCGGTACTTGGGGCTGCCTCTTGAGACTGTAGGAAAAGCGGGGTGTGCTTTTCCCCAAGGAACTCTCCTTGTGGTTTTCCCGTTCAGAGTGTCTACGCTGTCGACGGGTAAAAAAAGTTTTTAGCCTCTTGAACATTCACTTCCGAAACACATTTCACTCGGATGAGAAAGCCCCGGCCTAGTATTTTATTGCGTAAGCAAGAAAGAGAGGAGCCGGCCGCCAGCTCCGCCCGACCCCCGCCGAGGGGTGTTCCCCTAAGGATTCGCCCGGCGCGCCCACTGTTGCGGGGCCCACACACTGACGAGCTCGGGTTCGAGCTGTTGTGTGGCTCCAGCGTTCTTGTCCTTAATCCTATAACCAGCACATTAGAATTGAACTAACTCCGTGTCATTACGCATCTACTTATCCTGGGAAATAATGGACTCCAGAGGCCGATACTCTGTGAGGTAGGGGCTGATCTCACCTCCTTTTAGGGATGAGGAACCGGCGGCACGGACAGGTGCCTGGGTCCCCGCGGCCACTAACAGGCTCTGCCATTCGGATCATCCATAGTTGACGGTAGTCGGTTAAGGTAATATGTTAACAGGTTCTGATAGGATTGGGAGCTTGAACTTGAACTACCTTTCTTCATTCTCTGAATTTCCATAGTATTTTTTAAATCACTTATTTGACTCTTTATCACTTTTGTTTTTGTAGACTCTGCATGTGGCAATCAGCAAATTTTATTGAATCTCTTAAGTATGGTAAAAATATTTTGTAATTTATCACATAACATAGATAAGAGATTATGTAAGTAAAATAAATATACTTATCAGGTACATTTTAAAGGAGGAATCCTGGGACAAGTTTCCCAAATAGATAGTGTCAACTTCAGATGTTGTAAGGGTGATCAATCCACTTTTGTGTAGTAGGTATCTTCAGGTTTATAAAGATTGTTAGGCCCTGACCAGTTTGGCTCAGTGGATAGAGCGTTGGCCTGCGGACTCCAGGGTCCCAGGTTCGATTCCAGTCAAGGGCATGTACCTTGGTTGCGGGCACATCCCCAGTGGGGAGTGTGCAGGAGGCAGCTGATTGATGTTTCTCTCTCATCGGTGTTTCTAACTCTCTATCCCTCTCCTTTCTTCTCTGTAAAAAATCAATAAAAAAATATTTAAAAAAAAGATTGTTAGATAAGGAACTATGCATAGAAGAAACATTTTTACATTGGAAAACAAGCTGTCAAAATTTTAGTACCATGAGTATTGATGAAACTAGCAATCAAAATGACTTCCTCTTCTAGTGATATTTTTAAACTTTTGAACATTTTGCAATTGGTTCTAAACTTTTTAAAAAATTGTTATTGTTGAGAGATACATAAAGTACAACCAGCTCTTTTTTAAAAGCAGTTAATACAGTTAAATAGCAATTTCCAATCCACTTTTAGTCCTTCCATGAATAAAGCATATAGTTCTTTTTAATCTTTATAATACAAGGTTATAATTTGTTAAAAACCTTGTATTGTGCTCCATTGTTATTACATTGTCTTTTTACGTAGGTATTGAAATAATTTGATTAATTTTTGCATTTGACATTTATGAATTATTTTCTATGTGAATTTGGAGAAATTTCTAAGAGTGAGTCTAGTCTCTACCTACAAGTCTCTGGAGGCCAAAAACCTCACTGTAGAAGAGTAAAGATTCCTTTCCTTTTCAGAGAACACAGTATTTATGGGCATATATTTAGAAGAATATACTTAAGAGAGGAAGTGGCAGCTTAAGTCTTAATGAGAAGCATTTACTTTGCTTTAGGAGATTTTAACTTTAACGTTTGTAAAGAGCCTAGACAATGACTTTGACATTCGGGTGCTACACTTATTTTGATTTTCACCTGCATTTCCTTTAGAAAGAAGCCATTGTTAGTCTAGAATACTTAAGAGTAGCAGTTAATGAATGTGCTGAAGTGGGGGAGGGGAAAGGTGAGATCTTGAGAGAGGTAAAAGGAAAATAGTTTATATTGTGTAGACTGAAATATAACCTCTCCTCCCACCCCCAAAATCTGGGGTTGTGTTGGCAGAGATTGGGGGGAGACAAAGGGAATTTATTTGTAACTTTGGTCTCTTGTTAGCATATACTTTCACTCTACTTGAGATTCGCTCCCTGCCAGGCATTCAGAGCTTCCCACAGATGAAGCTATAATTCACTTCACTATAACATAGTAAAGTTAAGTCAAGAATAAGTAACGACCGGTAAGATTTGCTGAAATTATTTTGAAATACTTGAGACAGGGTTTAAAGGTTAACCATTGGTAAAGTATTCTAATTACATTAATAGTAAATTGTTCATGATGGCATCTCAAAGCTTTAATTTAAAAAAAAATGGCTGCTAATTTATTATGAACAGAAATGAAGCTAGCAGATATATGTAAATTAAGCCCAGAATAATTTTCACTAAATTTTTAAACAAATATATAAAGTTAACAACTTAAGAATTCATTTTTATAAAGTCGTAAGTAATTTCATCTCCTCATTTGTAAGGCCCACCTCGTACATTGGTTGCTTATGGTAATCACAGTAGTGTATTGGTAAAAGAAAGGCTGTTCTACAAGAACTGGAAATCGAGCTTGATAAGATATTAACAGATTAACTGCATGGGTAAGATTATGGGCTATTTTAAAATATTTTTTCTATAATGTGTTACTTTAGTTATTTTTATCCATACCTGTCTTTATTGTCATTGTTTTTGTAATAGAGAATAAATATATTTTGAAAGAAACTCTAGAGAGATCTAGGAAATGCAAAAGCCATTATTCAATGGTGCCTGATTTATAAGGTCAAGCTTTAACCATTAAATTAAAACTAATTAAATTATGCTACCTAGATCTGTCTCACACACTTTACTCACTCGTTCTCATAGGAGTGGAATTGATGGTTGGTAGGATTTGCATATATTTGGTTTCAGTAGGTGAAGTCAACTCTCACTTGTTCCACTTCAGCCCACCTAATGCTTTACTTTGAATTCAGATTATACTGGGTTGGCAAATTATGAATTGGATTTGACCTGTTTCTGTTGACTAAATAGTTTTATCGAAAAACATTATGTTCATTATTAACATATTATACATGACTGCTCTTATGTAAAAAGGCATAATTGAGTATTTACGGTAAGAACCATATGATACTCAAATATTTAAATATTTATGTTTTGGCCTTTCACAGGAAAAGTGTGTGGGCCACTGAACTATACTATTTGTTGCCTTTATGTTTTCTGTCTTGTGCTGTTCTTTTAAAATATTAAACATTTATCATTGTGAATCCACTATTGTAGATGCTTAGAAATCACTCAAATGGTATGCAAAAGTAATATGCAGTAATTTAAAAAGCAGTAAAACAGAACAAGTTGTACAGAGATGGAAGATAAAGTAAAAGAAAACTAAAAAATAAAGGGAAAACTGGGTAACAATGCTGCAGGAGGATAGAGAAAAGGCTTGTAAGAAATCAATAGATTGAACACATTGCAATATTTTAACAACACAGTTTTACCATTCTGCAAGGTGTTCTATTTCTTCACCAATGGCATTATTTTGTAATTCTAATGTTCTTTCAAATAAAACTGGTATATAAATTATTTTCATTTGATTGTTTAAAAACTAAATTCCAACTAGAATTAAATACTCACTTTCTAGTTAAAGGGACCCTCAACTTAGTAAATGACAGTAACTACATGTCCAGTGTCTGAAATTTCAGTATTTTGGTATCCATGCTTTTATATTACCACATTGTCTGTTGAGCCCAAGAATCATATTTTTTCAGCTATTCTAGTTTTTGGTTTGGAAACTAAAATCTTTTTAGTAAATTATTTAATATTCTTTTAAATTTTTCATTAATTACATGAAGTATATTAAATCTAAAGAGCATTTAAACTTTAATAATTATGAAAGCTTTTTCTTTGGATAGGCCCACAAGTCTTGGGATAGAGAGTCCGTGGACATTCGGTACCGTAGACTTCAACATTTGCTTGAAAAAAGCAATATCTACTCTAAATTTTTATTGACTAAAATGGAACAACAACAACTAGAGGTATGTATATGTGATTGATAACTTTTGACCAAAGTATAGTTTTGTGTAACTGTCGGCACAATCAAGATGAAAAACATTTCTGTCATTTCCAAAAGTTCTCTTGTTTAGTAATCCCTATGCCTCAGTGACAGCCACCACTGATTCTGTTTTCTGTCACTATAAATTAGTATTCTTTCTTCTAGAATTTCATATAAATGGAGTCATATGGTAAATACTCTTTGTGTCTTGCTTCTATAGCTCATTTTTTAGCATATTTTTGAGATTCACTTATGTTGTATTTACTCAGTAGGTCATTCTTTTCATTCCTGAGAAACATTCTATTATAAGAATATATCACCATTTATTCTCTATTCACCTATTCACTGACTTGTCCTGTCTAGTGATTTTTTTTTGATGTTGGAAATGGTGAATTTTATGTTGCTATCTTCTTTTTTAATTGCTCTATTGAGATATAACTGACATGGACAAAATTGCACATTATTAAAGTGAATAATTTTCTGAGTTTTGACTTACATATGTGTACATCTATGAAGCCACAGTTGAGATAATTAACATAATCATCAACTCCAAAAAATTATTTCTGCCTGTCCCCCTTTGAGGTATAATTGACATCTATTAGTTTCCGGTGTACAGCATAATGATATAATGTTTATATATTGCAAAATGAACACCACAATAAGTTTAGTTAATATCGGTCACCATACATGGTTAACAAAATGTTCTTCCTTTTCTTTTAATCCTCACCCGAGGATATGTTCATTGAGCATTTACCTTCCATACACACTCCGACTGGGGATCAGCCCACAACCTGGATATGTGCACTGACCAGGAATCGAACCCATGACCTTTTAGTGTATGAGACAGTGCTCCAACCAACTGAGCCATGCTGGCCAGGGCCAGAATTTTCTTTCTTACAAGAACTTTTGAGATTTACTCTTCTAGTAAATTCCACATATATAGTACAATATTAAGTGTAGTCTTCATGCAGAGATTGTTGTAATCTTTGTGACATTTTATAACTAGAAATTTATACCTTTTGACCTTAAATCACCCATTTCCTCCTCCCCCTTAACTACCAATCTGTTTTTTGTATCTGTGTGGTTTTTGTTTTTTAAGATTCCACACATAAGTGAGATCATACAGTATTTCTCTTTCTCTGTCTGACTTGTTTCACTTAGCATAATGCCATCAAGGTCCATGTATGATTGTCACAAATGGCAAGATTTTATACCTCTTTTTAATTCTCTTCCATATCTCATTTCCTATCTTCCTCTCTCACTTCATCACTACAGAGGCACTGATCTGCTTTCTGAATTTAGATTAATTTGCAATTTCTGTTAATATGGT
The DNA here is from genome assembly GCA_004026665.1 of Murina feae. Classification (NCBI taxonomy): domain Eukaryota; kingdom Metazoa; phylum Chordata; class Mammalia; order Chiroptera; family Vespertilionidae; genus Murina; species Murina feae. The sequence continues at coordinate 19,130 of PVJC01032122.1, forward strand.
CTTTCAACTTTTGTGTGTCTGAAAAAGTCTTCAATTTGATTTCACTTTTGAACGATATTTTTACTGGGTAAAGAATTTTTTTCTTTAGGACTTCCTTCCCCATACAGTTCTTTAAAGTTATCACCTGACACCTCTACCCTCACACTCCTGACCCACTTTACCTGGTTCTAGTCTTATTACTACATTTGCTAAGGGGTGTTTTTTTGTTTGTTTGTTTGTTTTTTCCTTTTCCTTGCCTGAAGCCCCCTTTTAAACCTTTGTATGGTAAAATGAAACATAGGAAAACAAACCTTGAAGTCTTTTTATTTGGTTGACAGGAATATAAACTATTTCTAATCACTAGGGAGTGCAGGGATTATTGCAGCTGCTTCTTTCTAGTGGCTTTTTCTGGCCTTCATATACCAATCAGTGCCCAGCAAAGACTTGATTGCTGATCTTCAGAGCTTTCTTTGTGTGTAGCTCTTCTTTCTGTTACTTTATACTGAGTGCTAGCACTCTGTCTCAACTCAGACTGCTAAGCTGTGTTTGGATTCTCCATCCATTATTTGCTCTTGGAAATTGCCTTCAGGCAGAAAATTGGCCATCAGAAAACGCACCTCATTTGTTTCCTGTTTGTCAGTGTCCACTGTCCTTTGCTGTATGTTGTTTGGAAACCATTGTTTAATATTAGTATACTAGAGGCCTGATGCACGAAATTCATGCAAGAGTAGGCCTTCTTTCTCCCGGCTGCAGCACCTGCTTCCCTAGCAGGCCCTGCCTTGTCCGGAGGACATCTGGTCTAATTAGCATATGACACTTATTATTATAGACTAGGGGCCCGGTGCACAAAAATTTGTGCACTCGGGTGGAGGGAGTCCTTCAGCCCGGCCTGTGCCCTCTGACAGTCTGGGACCCCTCAGTGGATGTCCTATGATGGCCCCAGTCTGCCAGGCACCTTGTGTGTGTGTGTCTGTGTGTGTGT
>PVJC01032123.1:0-20147 GCA_004026665.1 Murina feae
ACAAAAGCTATTCCTAACAGAAATTATGAGATAAAGTCATAAAGTTTTAACTGAAATCAGAAAACAACAACAATCTAGGGGAAGCAGAAGGATGGACTTAATAAAGATAAAAAACAGAATGTAGTCAATTAGAAATAAAAAAGTGGCAGAACTAATAAATCACACTTAAATCTTTGAGCACCTAAATCAATAAACTTGATCATGCAGAAGTAGAAAGCACAAATGCATAAAATAATAAATGGTGAAAAGTAAATCCCCATATATTGAGGTAATTAAAATATTAATAAAAGACTTGTGTTGTTAAAGTCTGCAAATTGAAAACCCAGGGGGGAAAACAGGAACATTTAAAGGAGATTATAATTAAACTAAATTTACTTCAACACAGAATGTCTACAGACCAGTTATTATGGAAAAATAGAGTTGTGAAAAGGCTACCCTCTGTTCAAAATCACCAACTCCAGACATTTTTATCAGGGAAATTTTACAAAAACATTTACAGATCAGAATATTCAAAAGCTATTTAAAATGGTCAATATAAAAAAAAAGAAACAAAATCTCTTTTTGAAGCTACTCTTATAATGATATCAAAATGCAACAAAAATTTTTTAAAGGCCAAACATTATGTTTAGTAATGAAAATATTAAATAAATGTAAGCAAACATGATTCAATTATATGTTAAAACAGTAGCACTAAGTAAACTAGTAACTAAGTGAAGTTTATTCCATTACAAGAATGCTTCAGTGTTAAGAAACCTATTAATTACCATACTAATGGATAAAAGAGACAGCCACAAAATCATTTCCATAGATATTTCAAGGCCTTTGATAACATTTAATATGTATCTTGATTTAAAACAATAAAATAACAATACATGGATATTCTTGTAACATTATTAGATACAGATACCAAAACTTAAAACTTATTTTTTTTGGCAAGGAAATATTAGAAGCATTCTTATTAGAATTCTAAAACAAGGATCAGCACTATCATTACGATATCATTTTGAAAATGTCAGCTATTGCAGACAAGTGAAAATATTAGATATATGAAATGAGAAAGGGAATCATGACTTTCACTATTTGTCACTGATGTGAAGATATAATTGGAAAACCCAAGATTCAACTGATAAAAGCAACTACAATGATGAAATTCCGGTAGATTTCTAGATACAGAATCTATATGTAGAAATCAATAGTTTTCTAATTTACAAACAACAAAAAATGGAAACAAAATAATTGGAAAAGATCTTATTTGAAACAATTTAAACACTGATAAAATTCCTCTTAATAGACTCAACAAGAAACATTCTCTGAATGAATTTAAAGAATGTTTTAAAACATTCTCAAAAGACTCAAAGAAAAACTTGATTAGATAGTAATAAAGTAACATTGCCTAAAAGACTCATATTTGGACAAATGTCAGTTCTCCCTAACTGAATGTCACCGCATTAATAATAATACATATTTAAGCTACATTTCACATGAAAAGTACTTTTTAATAAAAATATGAAAAAGAGAAGTAATATGAAGATACCCGATTAGCATATTAAAATGCATCCTAAAACTAGACAGAATAAGTGTGATATAAAATTGTAAGTAGACATAAATTAACAAAAATAAAACCAATAACACACAAAATGTTACAATTAAATAAAGATATAATTTTAAATAAACCAGAACTAATAAATTAAGAAATAAATGTGGGTCTTCTTTCAGTTCATAGTAATCATCTAGAGAAAAAAAATACATATAACTTACATTTTACACTAAGCAACATTTAAAATGTATAGAAGATGTAAATGTAAAATAAATGATCTGCTAATTGTACCTTAAAAAAAGTATCCTAAGAGGAAAAAATTTTTTTTATAATATAGGAGTGGGAAAGGCTGATCCAGTTATGAAGACAATACTCAAAAGCCTTAAAATCTTCCTAAGTTTTATTACATTAGAATCAAATTTATGAATACAAAACATAAGAAAATAAAAACATAAATATCAACTGCAAAACATTTCACAAATCATATTACAAAGAATTAATTGCCTAATTATGAAAATAATTTCTATTAATAAGAAAAATTAACTAAATGAAAAATTTAGGACAAAAGTTTAACAATTTCACTGAAAGTAAAATTAAAAATGATGGGGCTGTGTTAAAAGGCCACAGAGACTAGCATGAAGAAGCTCTCAAAAGCCAAATATGAAACTTTTTCAGTCCAAAAAAAGGAAATAGTGAATCACTAACCGTGGACTAATGTAAGATTCCATAAGTCCAAACTGATATGAACAAGTGAGTCAATCAATCAGTAACCAAAAAACAAGTCAAGAGGCAAGGAAGGAGATCTCTTTGTAGTCCATCTCTACCTACTCTATGTAGAAATGGAGAATTGCCATTTATCTTCACCTATAGATTCTAAATTAGTGGGTGGATGTGTGATTTAAAAATATCTGCATGATCTCACCAAGGGAAAATTACGATGCAGTGGAAAACCTGCCAGGGACCATAAAGCAAGTGATCAAGTTTCACATCGTAAGTAGCTGAACCAAATCTACATCACATGCCTTGTGACTGCCATGAAAGACACATCATTGCTTCTGCGGTGTTCTGACCACAGGATTTAGTCATAATGAGACATGAGGCAAGGCAAAACTGGAGATATTAGACAAAATAACTTGGCAGTTTTTTTCAAAATGTTAAGGTGTTGAAAGAGGGGACAAAGATCTTGAAACGATTCCAGATTAAAGAATACTAAATGCAGTGTAAACTCCCAAATTTAATTACAGATCCATATAAAGACCCTAGTAGAGTATTTGGTGAAATTTTGATGAGGTGCATAATTAAGTTTTAGTTTTCCAACCATGTTAATCTCCTGGATTTTGTAAAAATGCTGTGTGTATGTAAAATGTTAATACCTGAGGGTATTGTTGATGTTTACACCAAATTTTTAGTAATTTTTGCATGTCTGTAATATTTTCAAAATGAAAAGCTAATTTTAATAATTAAAAATACCAGAAAAATGTTTTGATTATAATACTGGTGGGAATCAATAGATTTATAACACAGTATTGGTCACTGTGAGAGAAAACAGAAAGCTTAATGTATTATTAGTCAGGGTAAAACTTAGTACAATCTATATGAAGTGCATCGCAAATTAAATCTCTGTAGAATTCAAATCAAAATTTAAAATTCATATACCTTGTAGCTCAGATTTTCTACATACATATGGGAGCTTATCCTCCAGTTAGCTTTGCATATGTATAAATGGTAAGTGTGCAAGGCCAGTCATTGCATCATTATTTCTAAAAGGAAAATTCTAAAGACCACATCATTTCCATCCATAGAGGACTGTTTAAGTCAATAAATAAATAAATAAACAAATAAATAAATAAATAAATAGTATTCAATTTAATACTTAAAAATAAAAGAATAAGGAAGTGCTTTAGGGAATAATAATTATCTAAAAGTAAAGTTAGATAGAAATGGCAATATTCATAAAATTTTACCATTTGTAACCACATATCCTATAAAATAAAAGCCTAATATGTTAAGCATCTGGTCATCTGGTCGGCCATTCAACCAATCAAAGCATAGAATGCTAATGATATGCTAAGGCTGCTCAACCACTCACTATGACATGCACTGACCACCAGGGGGCAGACAGTCTGACTGGTAGGTTAGTTCATTGCTGGGGTCCAACCAATTGGGACTGAGTGAGATGGGCCAGACACACCCTGGATCCCTCCCATGGTCCCTTCCTGGCTGACCAACGTCCTACATCCCTCCCCAGCTCTGATCATGCACTAGTGGGGTCTCTCAGCCTGGCCTGCACACTGTCACAATCTGGGACCCCTCAGGGGATATCGGAGGGCCAGTTTTAGCTTGATCCCACAGATCAGACGAAGTGACCCCACTGATGCACAGGTGCACGAATTTGTACACTGGGCCTCTAGTATTCTATATAGAACTAAATATATAGAATATACTAGAGGCTTGGTGCATGAAATTCATACACTGGTGTGGGGGTAGGGGGGGAAGAGAGGGGAAGGTGGTGTCCCTCAGCCCAACCTGCACCATCTCCAATCAGATCCCTGTGAAATTGGTCCTAAACCAGCAGTTGGGCATCCCTCTCACAATCCAGGATTGCTGGCTCCCAACTGCTTGCCTGCCTGCTTGCCTGATTGCCCCTTAACTGCTCCTCTGCCAGCCTGAATGATGCCTAACTGCTACCCTACTGGCTCAATCGCCCACAACTGCCCTCCCCTGCCAGCCATCTTGTGGTAGCCATCTTTGACTACATGGGGGTGGCCATCTTGTGTGAGGGTGTGATGGTCAATTTGCATATTACCTCTTTATTATACAGGATAGGGGCCTTCCTGGCTGCCAGCTGGGGTCTTCCTTTTGGTTGCCAGCTGGAGTCTTCCTTCTCCTGGCTGCTGACTGCTACCTAGGGTCTCCCTTCCTCCAACTGCCGGCTGCCAACCAGGGTCTTCCTTCATTCTGCACCGCCCCCTGGTGGTCAGCACACATTGTAGCAAGGGATTAAACTCTCAGTCAGTTGAACTCCTGAGGGGACAATTGCATATTAACCTTTTATTATATAGGATTATCTGTCAATATTTATCATTTTAATTATTGGCTTTATGTTTTCATTATAATTATTCTGACACTATTATTGTCTAGAATGGTCTAAATTTTGGACACATCAAATGTGCTTATTCAAAATAATATGCATTGCTTTTATTGGCAAAAATTCAAACTGTTTTTATTAAATAACAAAAATAAGGTTTTGTTTTAGTACTCATGCCAGTTTAACTACATGGGCTTAAGTGCATTAGTGGTTAACAGTAAAATACAGGCTTAAAATTTATTAAAATTCTGTAATTTTAATTTAGCACCATATTTTCATATTATGTACACAAATTTCATAAAATTATTATCTTGTGAACAATTATTTAAAGTGGAGAGAATTTTCCAAGTATGGCTTATAATTAAGTATGACTTGATGTAATAAAATGCACTTAACTAATTTAGCTAAGCTAAAAAGCTTTATTATCCTTAATCTTTGATTCTAGAAATGGAAATGAAGCAGGGATTTCAATTTAGTATAAAAAGCTATAAGAGAGTGTGCATATACTCATGGGGCTTTTATCTCATAAATTCCGTACTCTCTGCCAAGACCAATACTATCACTGAAAATTAATTTGATATCAAAAGCTCTAATCGTATTGCAATTAAAACCCATCATTACCATCCTTTTTAAGAAGGGAAAGTGTCCAACCCCTACTTGCCAAGGTCTGAGTTCTACAAGATTTTGTATTAGACCAACTACCAGAGACACTTAATAAAATTTGAAAATAAGAGTTGTGGCTCAAAGCAACATAATATGTTGGTTGTATTTTGATAGCCTCTCCTTGCTACAAAACTATAAACTACCAAATGCCCCATTATACTTTCACAGTAAGGAAAAGGGAAGTGGCATTAATGAGCCCTTGTCTCCTACAGGTTATGTGCATTGCTGCATATTTAAGACTGAATGTTCAAAATATTCATGAAATATAGAGACTATTAACAGCACTTACAATTAAGGAAGCTGTCAAAGAGAGTTCTACCATATAATCCTATAATCTAGGCTACGTTAGAAGTGTAACACAACTCAACCAAAAATCATTTGCACACTGCAGTGTATGTCCATTGTTCCAAGCAAAGTCTGTTTCCTCCCATTATCCCTACCTTTGTCTACCTCTATCTACCACCCATTCCTGTTTCCCACACTGTTGTCTCTAATAATAATAATTATATATATATATATATATATATATATATATATATATATATATATATATATATTTAGCGTGGCCAGATTATTATGCCCACCCCATCAGTACTTCACTGGGCCACCTTTTGCCTTCAATACTGCGACAATTCTTCTTGGCATTGACTCCACGAGATGTTGAAAGGTGATGCGAGGAATCTGGCACCATGCCTGATGAACAGCACTGTCCAGTTCTGTGAGATTTTATGGGAACCAGCTGCCTGATGGCTCTTTTAACTTCGTCCCACAAATGCTCAACTGGATTGAGATCTGGTGGTTGCAGGCGCCATCTAAGCAAGGTAAAGTCTCCCTCATGGTCTTGAAACCACTCTTGCGCAATATGAGCACCATGGCATAGTGCATTGTCTTGTTGGAAGAAGCCATCTCCATTGGGATACACCATCAACATGATAGGATGAACCTTAGGTATGTTGTGCTATTCAGACATTGTTCCACACAAACTAAAGGGCCCAAATCGTGCCAGGAAAAACATGCCCCAAACTATAACACTGCCCCCACCAGCTTGAATAAGGTGACCAGATGTCCCGCTTTTAGTGGGACAGTCCCGATTTTTAACAATTTATCCCACGTCCTGCTGCATTTTTTAAAAATCCCGATTTTTGGAAAGAGACATATGTACTACTCTTTGTAATATTTTAAGTAATAATAATAATAACAATAATAAGAATAAAGAACCTCCCCGGTCAATAGTGTCCCGCTTTACCAATGTTAAAATCTGGTCACCTTAAGCTTGAAGGATTGTACTCATGCATGTGGGGTGCATGCTTTCATGCTGTTTCTGCCAAATTCTCACTCTTCCATCTGCATGATGCAACTGGAAATGTGACTCATCGAACCTCATGACTTTTTTTCCAATGCTCGACTGTCCAATCCTAGTGTTCCTGTGCAAACTAGAGATGTTTTATCTTGGTAACTGGAGACAGCAAAGGTGTTCGAACAGGCCTTCGACTTCAATATCCCATATGATGCAGTGTGAGACTAATTTGCCTACACACATCAGGTGATCATAATAATCTGGCCACTCAGTATATATATGCCCTGACTGGGAATTGAAATATGACCTCATGTCACTGAGCCACACTGGCTGTCCAGCAGTAAATTTTGATTTTTTCTTCAATCTCATTGTTAAGCCATTTATTGTTTAATAACATACTATTTAGCCTCCATGTGTTTGAATATTTTTAATTTTTTTATTATAGTTCACTTCTTATTTCATACCATTTTGGTAAGAGCGGATGTTTAATATAATTTCAATTTTCTTGAATTTGTTAAGACTTATTTTGCATCCTGACATGTGGTCTATCTTTGAGATTGTTCAATGTGCACTTGAGAAAAAAATCTATATTTTGCTGCTTTGAGATGTAAATATAAATTATATCCAACCAATCTAGTGCGTGGTGCAAGGTCACTGTTGCTTTGTTGATTTACTTGTTTGAAAGATCTATCCAGTGATGACAGTGGGGTGTTAGAAATCTTTAACTATGTTTGCATTGCTCTCAATCTCCCCTTTAATGTCCAGTAATATTTCTTTACATATTTAGGTGTTCGTATGAAAGTGCATATATGTTTTCAAGAATTATATTCTCTCGTTGGATTGATAACTTTAGTTTCATGTAGTGACCTCTTTGTCTGTTATTATGGCATTTGCTTGGAGTCTATTTTGTCAGCTATATGTATTGCCACCCCGCCTCCTCTTTCTGTTTGTTTGTTTTCATTTGCATGGAATATTTTATTTTTCCCATCCCTTTACTTTCACTTTGTGTGAATCTGTTGTTCTGAAGTGGTCTCTTGGGTCATATTTTCCTATCCAATCAACTACCCTATGGGTTTTGGTTGGACCATTTAATCCTCTTATATCTAAGGTTATTATCCATAGGTACTTATTTAGAGTATCCCCCCAAAATGTATTTACACACTTTAAGTGACAGTGTTTATTAAAGACAGTGTTTATTAAAATATATTTCATTTTAAAAATTGAGCTATCAGCTGGTAAAGTGTGTATACATTTTTGGGGGACACCCAGTCTATTGACATTTTATTTTTTTATACCTATGTTTCTCCACTTCTTAAAGCAGGCCCTTTACCAATTTTTGCAATACTGGTTTGGTGGTAATCAACTCCTTTAGCCTTTTTGTGTGTGTCTTGGAAACTCTTAATTTTCCTTTAATTTTAATTAATAGCCTTGCAGGACAGAGTACTCTTGATTGAAAACTCTTGCTTTTCATTACTATGAATATTTCACGCCATTCTATTCTGGTATAAAGTGTTTCTGTTGAGAAATCTGCTGACAGCCTTATGAGAAGTCCCTTATAGGTTACTAACTGTCTCTCTCTTGCTGCCTTTAATATTCTCTCTTTGTGTTTAACTTTTGCCATTTTAATTTTGATGTGTATTTATGTGAGTCTCTTTGGGTTCATCTTGATTTGCAATCTGTACTGCCTGAATTTTTGTGTCTTTTTCCTTCACCAGGTTAGGAAAGTTTTTAGCCATCATTTCTTTAAACAGGTTCTCCATACTTTGCTCACTCCTTTCTCCTTCTGCTACCACTATGATGTGGATGTTGTTATGCTTGATGTTGACCCATAGTTCCCTAAGACTTTCCTCACTTTTAAAAGCAATTATATTTTCTTTTTGATGCTCTGCTTGAGGACTTACTGTTATCTTGCCCTCTAAATCACTGATTTGATCCTCTGCTTCCTATAAACTGCTGCTAATTCCTTTGAGTATATTCTTTATTTTAGATATTATATTCTTCATTTTTTACTGGTGCATTCTTATGGCTTCTATGTCTTTTTTAACGGTTATTACCACTTTGTTTAAGTTCTCACTGAGATCATTCATTCTTCCCATAAGGTCATTGATCACTTTTACAACTATTGTTTTAAACTCTGTCTCTGGTATCTTGGTTGTTTACATTTCATTTAATTCTTTTTCTAGGGAGTTCTCTTGTTTTGTTTTGTTTTTCATTTAGGGCATATTTTTTGTCTCCCCAATTTACCTCTGTGTACTAGGTAAAATTGTTATGATTCCCAAATGTGTTATGATGGCTTCATAATGTACGTGCCTCAGTGGCAAATCTTCCTGATCATATTTTCTCACTGCTCCAGAAATGTTTCTTGTGGGTTATGTCACCTTCTTGCTGTAGTTATGTCTTGAATGTTGTTGGCACTTTCATGGTTGGAGGTAATCCTCATGCTGACTGACTATTAGGATAAACTTTGATCACCATGTATGAGCCACTATGCAGGGAGCTACCCACTGAGGTGAAAATGTTCCCAGCAGGGACTGGTACCTGCTGGAATCACCCTTTGTATGTGCTACTATGTAGCTAGTTAGGTGGAGCTTTGGTGTGATCTGAAGCCCACTACTGTTTGTTTTGTTTCTGGGTCCACTTGGGTAGGGTTCAAGCACAGGTCAATGTCAGACATTGTGTGAAACAAGCCTTGGACTACCTATCTAGAAGTACCCTGCTAGTCACTGTTTGTGGTTGCATCTATTGGGGTTGAGTATGCAAGGGAGGGGAGATGCTATGTACAAGGGTTGGCTTCCTCCAATTTAGAGCTAAGAGAAGATCTATAAAAGGTCCAAGGACCCTCCACTTGTCAGCTACTCTGTCTCACCCAGAATTTTCCTAGTCTTCCTTCAGAGGCTTCCAAAGAAAGACTTTATAGTGGGCTCTGACTGGCCATAATTCACAGACCCTTCTGTAGGTATAAGTTCCATAGAGTGGTCAACAGTTTCAAGAGGATGTGGCTAGTGGCTTTCCTAGTTGGGGGCCATGTGGTCAGGTGCTCATTGAGGGGAAAGTGGCCCCTATTCCAGACAGAAACCACTTAGTTTCTACTAGAGTCACCAACTCTAGCTCACCACAGGCTCAAGTTGGGTGTAGCCAGCCATACCTTCTTCAGGAGCAAAGTCAACAGGGTGGTGCCACTGGGGCTCAGGAGGATCAATCAAAAGAGTTTCCCATTGGGAATGGTGCTGCCAAGCACCCACTCCTGTGGGGTCAGCCAACCTCTGAGGAAGACATGCTCCAACTGCTTCATCTCTCAGCTTCACTCTTTTCTCTCTGTGTAACTGAGCACAGTCTGGAAGTGGGTGTGGTGGTGTATCTGGACTTGGGAGGACCCATGCAAATAATCTCCTGTTGGGAGTTGTAGAGAGCACCTGGGAAAAGCCCCTGAGCTGATTGTCATCTGAATCCAGTGGTGCCCAGCACAGCCATGCCTTAGAAACATACCTTGCCAGAGGCAGGGGTGTTGTCAGCCTGACCTTCAGCTCAGTCACAAGGGGGTGGGTTTCATTATCTAAATCCAGCCAAGCACCAGGGACAAACACAACTATCCTGGGCTCACCCAGAAGTGATGATTACAAAGAAGCCACAATCATGCACATAATCTCCTTTGTCTTGGGCTTTAGTGAAACTTCCTGGGTTTTGCTGTATAAAATAAACGTGCTGTTTGGGCTCTGGGTCATTATCTCTCCATCAGAGGACAGCTGTCCCACCGGCCCCAGCTTTTTCCTTCTATCTTTGCATCTGTCTCTTTCTTTCATTTTCTCAATCCCCAGCCGCCCCTACTCAGGAACTAGATCTCTCTCTAGCTGCGCTGGATGCAGAAAGGAGATAAATATTTACAGGGAGTATTGCCCAGAAGCTTGTAGTAGGAAGGTGGGCACTTCTTCCCCTTTCTGAAATAACTTTGGCTGAGTTCAAGTGGGAGATAGAAGTTTCCCCCATTCCTTCACCAATGTAGTCACACAACCCAGCATCTGTCCCTCTGATTCCTGGACACAGAAATCAGGTGTAGGGGCGGTGCTGGCTGTGTACTAGATGTGGAAAGGAATGGTCCTCTTTCCAAAGCTACACAGTTCAGTTACTGTCTGAATCTCTGCCAAGAACTTCTCCAGAAAAAGAAAAAGAGCTCCCCAAAGTTTCCTGCTGGGTACAGCCTGCAGACCCTTCTGTAGGATCTGAGTGTGGCAGAATTGTGTCATCACTGGCAGATTTGTGTTGTCACTAGCTGGAGAACCAGGCAGTGCACTCTCCAGGCTGGCGCTATAACAACAGGAGTGCTCCACCCCAGGAAGACAGCATCTGGGTCTCCAGCAGACTCCCTTCTCTCCTAGGTGGACTGAATCTCCACTGATTTTCACCACTAGATGCTATGCAGGCTCCTTTGTTCTGGTTTGCAGATTCCTGGGTGGGATTGAGACGCTCGCTCCTGGGGAAAGAAAGTATTTTAGCCAAGATATCTCTCAGCCACTGCACATGGGTGTGGGTGCCAGCTCTTTCTGCATTTCTGCCCTTCTTACCAGTCTCTCTGTGTCTTCTGCAACTACTTGGTTATAATATTTCACTTCAACTAGCTTTCAGTTGGTTACGCAGGTTGATTGCTTTGTGATTTAGCTATAAATCTAGTTTGGCACCAGGAACAGGTAGGTGTAGCTTCCACCTACTCTGCAGCCCTCTTGAAATCCCCCTCCATGTCTTTCCTCCATATGCCTTCTCAAACTCACTGAGTGATTGGATGCAATTAAGGTTTATGCTCTAGTTTGAAATAGTGATTCTAAAACTGGCGTATTCTTATGAAACATGTACAGACCTTGTTAAAATGCAGATTCTGATTTAATAATGCTAAGTTCAGAAATTCGACATTTCTACCAAGTCTTGGGTAATGCTTATGCTGCTGCTGTTCTGTGGGCCACACTTGGAGTTGCAAAGCACTTATGCCTTCTCCGCTCCTTCTGCGACATGCTGGCTCCAAGCAAAAGCTTATTAAACATCCACCATGCAGATTGCTTTTCCAAAATTCATACTGTAGCCTCAACAGTTGGCTAAGTTAAACCGATTCTAAACTTTGCTAATATTATTGGTCTTCCTTCATTATAAAAGTAATGTATGTTTGTTATAACAATCAGGAAATAAATACAAGCGAAATTGAACATTAAATTATAACCATTTACCTGAAAACTATATTCAGAAAAAAAAAAGGACTCAGCAAAAATGTTGGCATATGTCTTTCCAGAATTATAATGAGCATACTGCCTAATATCTTTGTGAAAAAAAATTTAAAATATGTTTTTACTGATTTCAGAGAGAGAAAGGAAGAGGGATACAGGGAGAGAAACATCAATGTTGAGAGAGAATCATTGATAGGCTGTCTCTGGCCCACACCCTACTTGATATTGAGCCTGTAATTCTGGTGTGGACCGGAAAGCAAACCATGACCTCCTGGTTCATGGTTTGACGCTCAATCACTTAGCCACACTGGCCAGGCTGGAAATTTTTTTGTGTTAATAAATATACATCTACCGCATCATAAAACAATCAGAGATGCTTGTTATATTCCATACAAGCCTGCAACTTGTGAATCACTTTCTCTCTCGGGACCTCAGTTTTTTCACCTGGAAAATGAGTGAACCAGGCTAGCTAACAGGTCTTTTTCCAGATCACTCACTATTGAAAAACACTGGTCTTCACACCTTTAGCTTGATGTTTTGAATTGCTGCACACCAATGACTCTATTACAGTTGTCACAAATTTCTATAAAGATAAGGATAAGAAAATAGCAGGCCTGCAATCTTCTCTCATCTCAAAGATTTAGCCTTAAAGGAATCTGCAAAAGTTAGCAATCACATTTAAGCCTCCAGAGCGAACAGGTGTGCAGGATTTTTCCATGTCTTTACTTGCTGCTGCCTGAGCAGTTGAAAGTCATCTATGCCTTCCACTGAAGAAAACTTCTTGCTTGGATTTACATGTGTTTTGCATCACATATAAAATGTGCAGAATACTGTGATGAGTTTAAACATCTTCAAAAATAATATATCTGGATATTCATATACTCTTTTTTAAAGTTAATTAATTGACATTTTGCATGTAAATAAAGACCCTGCCATTTCATTTTCTGTCAGAAGTTATTCTCATTAAGTACTATTAAACCCAGCTAAAAATAAGTGACATGTTCTCATGTGCCCTTGCACAAAGCTAAGATTGGCACTAGATAATAAATTAACTTAATTTGGGGATGGGTGGGTTAGGATCAATTACCTGAGATGATCACTGTCTCTCTGCAGATACTGACTGACTCTCCAAGTTGAAGTGTGCATTTACCATAGTTTTCTAGAGTCTCTTGTGAGAAGATAGGCTTTTCACCTGGCTAATTGATTTATCTGTTTAATGAATTTAGAGTCTCTCCATTATGTGCAAGTCTGTTACTCAGTACTCTCACCTGCCCATTGAACACTGATTGCCCCGGTTAGCCCCTTCTTAAATCATCTCCTCATGGAGCAAATTCTCCGTCCTCCCCTCCCCCACCCTCTTTTTTTTCCTTCCTTCATTTGTTTCTGCCTGCCTTTCCTTTCCTTCTTTCCTTCTCTCTCTCTCTCTCTCTCTCTCTCTCTCTCTCTCTCTCTCTCTTTCTTGTTCTCTTGCTGTGGTTTTGTATTCAGATTTCCATCATTCATTCATTCCTAGGGCAATCTCTTTTGCTCACCACCAGTTGTTTATCACTCTTGCTTCCTTTTAATCTTTCCATTTCTTTCTAATTTAAAAAATTTTATTTTCCATTTCTTAAGACATTATATTTATTTTTCTCTTTATTTTTTAAAATAAATTTTTATTGATTTCAGAGAGAAAGGGAGAGGGAGAGAGAGATAGAAACATCAATGATGAGAGAGAATCATTGATAGGCTGCCTCCTGCACAACACCCCTTACTGGGGATCAAGCCAGCAACCCGGCATGTGCCCTTGCCCGGAATCAAATCTGGGACCCTTCAGGCTGCAGGTCGACACTCTATCCATTGACCCAAACCAGCTAGGGCTATATTTTTCTTTCTTTCCTTTATTCCTTCCAGTTTAGCCTCTATTTCTAACATAATTTGTTCATTATTCATCTTGAGTTCAGTAACCCTATTTCTGATTTTTGCTAATTATCTATGTTTTCTCTTCATGTCCTGAATTCTTTTAATGTCTTTTAGCTCATTTTAATGTAGTGAACAATAGTTTCGGTTTGTTTTGTGGGCACATCTTTATAGCTTGCTCCCATGGTCTGTAAAGAATTTTGTCTGCACCTGATTCTCATTTTCGTCTTATAAGACCTATGATTAAGATTTTAACTTCACACTTTTTCTTTTTGCTTCAAATATGTTTTTTGCCCTGTTATTGTCATCTTTATTATTCAACCAGAGAGAAATAAACAGTATGGTTTACGGTGATTTGGGGCCTTTCTGTGTTTTTTTGTTTGTTTGTTTTTTTAATGTGAAAATAGTTTTTCTGATCTTTTAGGCGAGGCAATGCTCAATTTTAATCCAGCTCCCAGGAGTTTCTGAGTGGGGGATTCTGGGATCTTCTTTGTGAGTTCTCAGGGGCCAGGCTGCTATGGCGCTCTAGCGCTGCTTCACCTGGCCCCTTGCACTGGCCAGGTGTCTGGAGAGCAAATCTCTTCCCAGTTTCAGCTGCTCTTCTCAAGTCAGCCCATGATGTTGTACAGAGGACATTTGTTGACTCTTTGAGGCGACTTCTCAGTTCCAAAGAATCCCACCCTCACTGCTTCCTTTGTCTTCTCCCCACATAAACAGTGGTGCAAGGCTTATCTTGTGGCTATTGGTGTATTTTGCAGTTCCTGGAAATACCTTGAAACCTAGTTGTTGTGTATGTGTAAATATTGTCCATGTATGTGTGATTTCCCTATGTAGTTGCTGTCTGTTTTTATGCAGGCATTCAGGAGACAGAAAGATCTTGCAAGGTTCTGACATCAGAAGAGTGTAGTCTCTTTTACAAAGTATTGCAATTGCTATAAATGCATAGCTTAGGTTTATTAAGTAGCCTTTCAGGGCCTATATTATATAGTGGTCATATTTGGCCAATTTTATCCTATTCATTGATGGTTTTTTGCTACCACTTGCATCAATAGCAAGTAGTGGATTTTAGTAAGGAAGAAATGTCACTAACCCTTTAGTATAGGGAATTTATGAATAGCATTGTTTTTATTTGGGGGAAAAGGGTGTTTAAGCAGCATGAGAAAACTAAAGCTGTCTATACAAAGTCATGATCAATCTAGTTGAGGTGTGGGTTAGGCACAAAATCGAGGTTACAAAATCTGAATCACTCCAGAAAAAATGAAGAGACATTTTTTAAAAATATATTTTATTGATTTTTTACAGAGAGGAAGGGAGAAGGATAGAGAGTTAGAAACATAGATGAGAGAGAAACATCGATCAACTGCCTCCTGCATATCCCCCACTGGGGATGTGCTTACAACCAAGGCGCATGCCCTTGACCAGAATCAAACCCGGGACCCTTCAGTCCACAGGCTGAGGCTCTACCCACTGAGCCAAACCAGTCAGGGCAATGAAGATACACTTTAACTTAACCAACTCTGAGCAGTTTTTCAAGTTTAAACATCTCATGAGAATGGGGACGCACTTGCAAACGCAAGCCTTGAATGAGTGACTGCCTTTCCTTTGAAGGCCCAGCTTTCTTCTCCTGGTATTTTGCTAGATCATTGAAAACCTATTATTACAATTTAACTTTCCAGTAATCATGCATTCTAATGAGCAAAGTACCTTGAAATCACAGAACATGGTGGCATTTTTCCTGATATGCTTGACAGAAATAAACCCAGAATAAAACTTGCAAAAGGCACTTCCTAAATGATTGCTAATGGACTGACTGGATGACACCATGCATTGTGTAGCACTCTGTGGTTCGTACGAACATGCCCCCAATACTGCATACCTCTAATTCCCATACAAGACAACAGTGTTAGATATTTTATAGATAAGGAACTTGAGGGTCAGAGAAGATACAGCTTGCTTCCTGGTTCATGTGTTTTGCTGTTTCCACTATTCAATAGTTTCTAAATGGTGACTATTATTTTAGGGAAAATGTATCTCCCTTTATCCTGGCCTAAGAAAATTGTGCTTTATGTGCAGGCATCATTTTCATAAATGCATTTATCTCTGCTTATGTTTCCCATATGCTTATTTTGTCATGTTTAGTGATTCTCTGTATGCCTTCTAAGAGATATAGTCAAGGATTTTCTCTTTGCAGTGAATGTACTACAGTAAGCTACAATATATCATATGCTACAAGGCCTGACGTGTGCTAACTACTCTGCTAAATCCATTCACAGAATGTTTTATTTGATAGCTGCATCAACTCTGTTACATTTTTATGGACTAACCACTTTATGGATTGAAGAAGTTAAATTACTTTCCAAAGGTCACAAAATTAATTAGTTAGGAAACCAGAATTCAAAACCATATCTGTGCTCTAATTAATGTGGCTTCATATATTAAAACAAACAAACAAACAAAAAGCCTTGCTCACGGTGGACTTCCTCCCTGTGTTGAGATGCAATGTGTGAAACATACTACACTACGTTTTCCCCAAGTCTTCTTATTAGGAATATTTCTCTTTGAGGGTTGTTCCTTTTATTATTTGTGCAGGTATATTTTTCTCAATTAGATTTTTAAGAGCACTAATATTTTTATAGTATTACTAGAGGCCCGATGCAGGAAATTTATGCAAAAGTACGCCTTCTTTCCCCCGGCTGCCAGCACTGGCCTCTCTCTGGCACCCGGGACCTGGGCTTCCCTTGCAGCCCCGGCTTCATTCAGAGGGCCCTCTGGAAAGACTTCCAGTCTAATTAGCACATTATGCTTTTATTATTATAGATAGATATTTTTGTCATCATATCAACTATAAAGAATATTTCAGTGTACTAAGTAGTCAAATGTTTGGCTTTGAATAGCAGCTTTTCCTCTGACAATGATTTAAAACCTTATTTTATAAGTGATGCTCTTTAAGAATAGAAGTGGTGAATGTTTATATCCTAGCCAGCTCTGAAACATTCCTGTGCTGATATTCTGGGAAGTTCTTAGAAAGTAACATGATGATCCTAGAAGTTATGTGGACTTAGGAGGACCTCACAGGAGCAGTGAGACTGAGAAAGATACTAAACAATGTTTATGAAGTAAAGTCATTAATATGGGGCTGTCTTTGTTGACTATTCATCCAGCATCAAATTAAAGTACAAACATCCTATAAGTATAAGTTTAAGGTTCACTGATGGTATGGGTACTCAAGTATTGGAGTTGGGATGTCATGATATATCAGGTTTGAGATAGAGCCTTAGATATCATTGCCCTGCTGTACTCTATAAGCATTCAGTTCTTCAACAAATACTTAGTAGAGTAAAATCTGGGAGTAGGCACTAGCCAAAGACTAGGGTACAATAATGGAAAAAAAGAAGATAATATCTATGGGGATCCATAGACTCAGAATCGTATGTTGATTTACTATTGAAAAATTATGGGATTCCATGAAAGAACATATAAGAGTCCCTATCCCATCTGGGGATTGGTAGGGATGAAGGAGGAAAAGACCAATAAAAGTGGATTAGAGTGAATATAGAAAGACTAGGGGCCCGGTGCACAAAAATTTGTGCACTGGGTGGGAGGGGGGTCCCTCAGCCCGGCCTGTGCCCTCTCACAGTTTGGGACCCCTCTGGAGATGTCCACCTGCTGGTGTGCCTGGCCAGCCTGGGTGAGGGGCCAATGTCTGTTTGCAGGCTGGCCAAGCTCCCCAGTAGAGACCCTCACCCCAGGGGGTGTGGCAAGCCTGGGTGAGGAGCTAAGGGCAGTTTTCAGGCTGGCCACAGCTCCCACTGACTCTCCGGACCATTCACCTGGGAAGCGATGGGGTGGCGCTGGCCACCCCATAGGCTTCCCAGGAAGGGGCCTTGGGGTCCCCCAGCTGGTCCCACTCCCCGGAGGCTTCTCCACCTGGGAAGGCCTTGGCCAGCCTAGGGCGCCAGGTGCCTTCCCAGGATGGAGGTTCCCAAGATGGCGGAGGCAGCAGCTCCAGAGAAGCCACACACCAGGGCTGTGGCCTCCACCATCTTTGCTAGGCTAATTTGCATACAGTCACTCTGATTGACTGGTGGGTGTGGCTTAGGCCATCCGGAAGAAACGGTTAATTTTAATATTACGCTTTTATTAGTTAAGATAGTCACTGCTCTAACAGTAAATGTGAAGAAAGAAGTGGTACATAACAGGGCATAGTAGATGAAGATGCCAAGATCACTTCTCTACTCTTTGTTCTTTCATGTGTGTGATATGTATCAACCTATCTGAGAGAGCTGGAGAGAAGAGGCATCTCATGGGAGAGCTTTTCTAAAGGCATGGAATTAGTGGGATAATTTTATGAGGAGATTAAAAATACAAAAGAATGTATTTGCCACACAACAGTGGGTTCTAGGTTAAAAAGTAATGGCAGATATAGTTGGGTGGAAGAAAGTATTATCAAGAATGATGAAGCTGAGGTAATCAGAAAGAATATTTGAAGCATGATACTTTTGTCTTGAATCAATAAACAAGAATAACAACAATCTGAACAATTGCGGGTTAGCTAATTATAAAACTTCAACACCAATTAGCTCCTACTCACTGTTGGACTGTGGGCATTATCGCCTCTCTGGGTGGAAGTCATCCAGGCTCTGAATGCACTGTGTCACTGAGGGAGTGTCATCTTGGCAGTAGGTCAATGTGTTCTAAACTTTAGAAGCTGCTCATAAGTTGCACAAACTCAGTGTTTTTCTTAAAGTTTCTTCTGAGACTTGGCACTTGGACCTCAACTATCTTTAAGAGTCACTGTCACTATATAAAAATGAGAGACATAGGGGAGAAAAAAATTCTATGGAAGAGTTAAAAATAATTTACTTTAAATAGGCTAACTGTTTTAACCTGATTTTTTTAAACCTCATTTTTAGGAGAATAGTCCAACCCTATATAGTTGCTTTTTTTTTTTTTTTTAGTTTCTTCCACATTTTTTCTATCTTTTCCTCCCCAAAAATTTCAAATGGCATTTCATGAGCATCTGTTACATGACAGACATGGTATTAAGCACTGCAGATGTAACCATGAATCAGCTACAATTCCTGCCATTGAGGAACTTGCAGTCCAATGGAAGAGACGTATAAATAAATTATTTTAATATAATATTTGTGTATTAATTTTATGAGAACACATATTTATCCACCCATTCACTCACCAGGAACTCAACACACTCCATCTATGTGCCAGGTACTGGTTAGACACTAAGAGTGAACACAACAAATACAGACCCATATTTTTTTTTTTAATGTATATTTTATTGATTTTTTACAGAGAAGAAGGGAGAGGGATAGAGAGTTAGAAACATAGATGAGAGAGAAACATTGATCAACTGCCTCCTGCATAGCCCCCACTGGGGATGTGCTTACAACCAAGGTACATGCCCTTGACCAGAATAGAACCCGGGACCTTTCAGTCTGCAGGTTGACGCTGTATCCACTGAGCCAAACCAGTTAGGGCCAGACCCATTCTTAAAAGAGTTGAGCTTCTAACTAGTTATGATCCTCTCTAGTGGCTAAGGGAGTCCTTTGGCCCTCATCACAGTAGAGGTGACATATTAAATTGTGGTAAAAGGACAAAAATCATTGTATTGGGTGGATTAAAAAGACATACTCAACAGGGTAACCAGGCAAAACTTAGAGACAGCAATGCATAGAATGTTTGATGATAGACAGTGAACAGAGAAAATATAACTGGTGGTTAATGTGAAGTGTGTCCACAGTTTACTAATCCCATGGGCAATTTATTAGAAACTCTGTAAGCAAATTTTTAATGAAAAAACAAAATTTGGAAATAACCGTTAATTGAATAGGTTTTTTTTTTTTTAATTGCAGAATTGCTTTTTGTCTTTAATGTAGAGAAGCAAATGTACATCCAAAAGAAAGCTATGGCTTGTGTAATTAATAGATTATTTGACCAACAAGCAGCTTTTCTCTAAAACATTTTTCAGGACTACCTTTCTATGGAACATACTTTTGAAAATGATGGGCTAGAACAGGAGACCCAGCCAGCATGCAGCTGCCAATGGCACTAGATACATAGGTTGGTTTGAGTCATGCTGCAAAAGGCTTTTCTGCAGTACAATCTGTACTCAAGTGACTCAATGGGTATGGAGGAAGAAACTGTAGATTTGTCATTATTTTTCTTTGAATTAAACTAGTTTAGTTTTTTAAAAATCTTTAATCCTGAAGTACTTAGTATAAAGAAATACACAGGAAATGATATACCAGAGATGCATATGATTGTGTTTGAAAAGTATCATTCTATCTAATAAAATTGTAATATGCAAATTAACCATCACAAGATGGCTTCCCCCATGTGGTCAAAGATGGCCAGCAAGGGAGGGCAGTTGGGAGGGACCCAGGCCTGCAGGGGAGGGCAGTTGGGAGGGACTCAGGCCTGCAGGGGAGAGCAGTTGGG
>PVJC01032124.1:0-20136 GCA_004026665.1 Murina feae
AGGAGGACTGCTCTGAGCCTCAGATGCAGCTGGGGGCAGGTCCCCAGTGGTGACACACACACACACAAAAGGCGCCTGGCAGACTGGGGCCATCATAGGACATCCACTGAGGGGTCCCAGACTGTGAGAGGGCACAGGCCGGGCTGAGGGACTCCCTCCACCCCGAGTGCACAAATTTTTGTGCACCGGGCCCCTAGTAAATGATAGTTTTGCTGAGTAGAGTAATCTTGGTTGTAGGTTCTTGCTGTTCATCACTTTGAATATTTCTTGCCATTCCCTTTTGGCCTGCATAGTTTCTGTTGAGAAATCAGCTGACAGTCTTATGGGTACTCCCCTGTAGGTGTTTTTCTCTTGCTGCTTTTAAGATTCTCTCTTTGTCTTTTGCCCTTGGCATTTTAATTATGATGTGTCTTGGTGTGGTCCTCCTTGGATTCCTCTTGTTTGGGATTTTCTGTGCTTCCTGGACTTGCAAGTCCATTTCCTTCACCAGGTAGAGGAAGTTTTCTGTCATTATTTCTTCAAATAGGTTTTCAATATCTTGCTCTCTCTCTTCTTCTGGCACCCCCATAATTCGGATGTTGGTATGCTTAAAGTTGTCCCAGAGGCTCCTTACACTATCTTCATATTTTTGGGTTCTTTTTGCTTTTCAGGATGGGTATTTTTTGCTTCCTTGTACTTTAAATCTTTGGCTTGATTCTTGTGATCCTCTAGTCTACTGTTGAATCTCTGTATATTATTCTTTATTTCAGTCAGTGTATGCTTAATTTCTGACTGGCCCCTTTCCATTGTTTTGGCATTCTCAATAAGATCCTTGAAGGTCTCACTAAGTTCCTTGGAGGTTTCTAGAAGATTCTTGAATAACCTTATAACTGTAGTTTTAAACTCTATATCCAGTATTTCGCTTTCATCCATTTCTTTCATTTGTGAAATGTTTCTTTGTATCCACATTTCGGCTGCTTCCCTGTGTTTGTTTCTCTGTACTGGGTAGCTGCTAAGTCTCCTTGAGTTGGTAGAGTGGGATTGTGTGGTAGGTGTCCTATAGGGCCCAGTGGCTCAGCCTCCCCAGTCACCTGAAGTGGACAATCTTGGTGTACCCCTTTGTGGGCACTGTGCACAGTCTAGTTATAGTTGAGCCTTGTTGGTATCACTTGGAGGAATTGACCTCCAGTACAATTGGCTGTGAGGACCAGCTGTGTCTACAATGGAAGAGCTGCTGTGCAGGAGACACCCTTATGGGGCAGGGCTTGCTTCAGTGGGGTTGTGATGCTTGAGTGTGTCCCTTATAGATGTGAAGAGTTATAATCCAGTATGGTCTGACACTGACCACTGGGTACACTGACTCTTGAATCTCCAAGGAGGTGCAAAGTCAGCCACTGTCAGGGGTCACCCAGCAGGAGCTACAGAGAGATCTGCAGATTCCTCCCCTTTGTTTGGGGTTTGGAAGTGCCCAGACGAGGCCCAGCTATGTAGCAAGGCAGGCTGCTGTTGCCAGATTGATTGCTTTGGGGCTCCCTGACCCAGCTGCTGCCTGTTTGACAGGTTTTAGGCTGAGAATAGACAGGCCATTCATATGAAAGAGCCACTGCACACAGCTTGGGTGGGGTTGTAAATTGAGTGGGGTGGGGTCTCAGGGAATCACCAGGACAGAGCAAACAGCAGTGGCTGCCAGTCAGCCCTGCACCTGAGAGTTCCACACACAGGAATAATGACCACTGTATGCACCTCTGTCTGAAAGAAAGCCGCCCTCTTTTCCAGTCCTGATTCCAGATAGTCCAGTTTCTCCCTGTATGTGTCTGGGTCAAGCGGGATTTTGTATCTCCCTCCCAATTAAAAAAGCAGCGCACCAGGGTGCCAGCCTGTTTCGTGCCTCCACACCTCCTACCAGTCTCAATGCGCTTTCTTCTTTACCTCTTTAGTTGTAGAACTTCCACTCAGCCAGCTTTCCCGTGGTTCTGGATAATAGTTGTTCTGTCCTTTAGTTGTAATTTTGATGTAGTTGTGAGAAGCAGCAAGTATGGGTGTTTACCTATGCTGCCATCTTGGTTCCTTCCCCTGTCTTTTTTCTTGACGAAAATTGTCAAAATTTCTAGTATTTTCACATAACTACTTTTGTGTTGATTATCTTTATAGGTTTTTAATTTTATTAATGTATCATTATTATCTTCTTTATTCTTACTGTGCAGACCAGTGGTGCACAACCTTGGCTGCACATTAGAATCACTTGGGAATCTTTTTAAAATCCTGATTTCTGGGCCTCATCCTCTAGAAATTCTGTTTCTTTGCTACTAGTGCTGTGGCCCCACCCCATAACAAAGAAACAGAATTTTTGGAGGATGAGGCCCAGAAATCAGGATTTCAAAAAGATTCCCAGGTGATTCTAATGTGCAGCCAAGGTTGAGAACCACTAGTATAGACCAAAAAAAAAAAGTGCTGTAATAAAGGTGCTGTAATAAAAAATTCCTATTAGTGTAGGTCATGGTGGGTAGTCACACTGCCAACCCTATAACTTCTTTAGGAGAAAGCTTATCCTTGCCTTAAGCAAGCCCTATCCATTGTGTCTGGGCATCTAGGTTAACACGCCTTTGAAATGCTTGTTTTCAGACACGCTCCTTCTAAAGCATAACCACCCCTAAGAGAGCACATAATCTAACCAGCCAATAAAACCAGTCTGTAATTCAACCCCCCTTTGTTTTCCCACCCTCAAATAATCTTCCTTATATCTCCTCCTTAATCTCAAATGGATTTAAAAAACAAAACAAAACTGAAAACTGTTATTCTCCAGAGCCTTTCAGATTTTGCTCCCCAGTAGCTGTCATCAGTTTAGCTCAAGCAAACTCTTACAGAAATTCTCCACAGGTTTGAATATTTCTATGCTGACAACTATCTTTGGGATTACTGGTGGTTTTGTTCTAGCTAATTGAGCTTTAACTTTAGGTCATCCGTTTTCTATCTTCTTGTTTCTATTATAGATATGTTTCTGTCTATTAATACCAAAATACTACTTTTTAAACTATAGTCCACAAATTTGACACCTGTTTATCAGCAACTAGTGCAAATCCCCTGACTCAGAAACATATGTGTGTGTGTTTGAGTGTCCACAAAGAGAGCAGCTAGAGCAGGCAATGGGCTTCGGGAGGAAATGGGTCAGATCATGTGGGGCTTGTAGGCCATGGCAAGGACTTTGGCTACTATTCTAAGTAATATGGGAAGACATGGAAGATTCTGAGTAGCAACAAGACATGATTGGATTCACTTTAACAGGATCACCTTGGATGTATTAATTCCATGTATAAATTTTGCAATAAAAACTAATAAAGACAGGGAAAATTTGCTCTTTCATTTTATCAAACAGACTCATCACGGGATTTTCAAAATCATGTCCTTCCTATATACAGTGAGCATCTATTGACAGTATGACTAAGTAGCTTTTCATCCAAATGGGACACTTCTGAGAATGAAAGAAACCATTATTAATAATTATGATAAGAAACAGGTACAGACAAAGACTGTTCCAGGCAAATCTGGATACATGGTCAGCCTATCTATTTAGCACTGGTTGTGATCAACATGTTCCATCCCTCTGCCAGGACACAGAGCTTTGTCTGAGAATAAAAAAGCACTCTTGGGGAAGGTGCATGATTTCAGTACAATGTGACCAGTGATATGGAGAATAACAGAACAATCCAAGCAGCCCCTTTGTCTTCAGAGGCTACGATGGCGAATACTAATGTTTTTAATTAAGGCAATACTAGCAGCAGCCTTTCTTCAGGTCTACTAACATCCTCCAGTCAATCATTTTACTTTTCTCAATGTCTCTTGTTTGATTAGTATACCATTTATTATTAAACACTTAGGTTTTTTCAGTTCCAAATTGTTGTTATATTGCTGTATTCACTTCCCAGGTCTACAATAACATATTGTTACCAATCATATGGTTGTAAATAACAGACATTTATCCTCTCATAGTTCTGGAGGCTAGAAGTTCAAAATCGAGGTATCAGCAGGGTTGGTTCCTTCTGGAGGCTCTGAGGGAAACGTCATTCTGTGCTTCTTTCCTACCTCCTGGTGACTGCTGGCAATCCTTGGCAATCCTTGGCTTGTAGACACTTATCTCCAATCCCTGCCTCTATTACCACATCTCCCTTTGTCCTCTCCTCTTCATATAAGGACAACAGTCACAGGAATCAGGGCACAGTCTGGATCCAGGATGATGTTGTTGTTGTTATTGCTGTTAATTCTCACCTAAGAATATTTTTGCCATTGATTTTTAGAGAGAATGGGGGGAGGAAGGGAAAGAGAGAGAGGCATATGGATGTGAGAGAGACACATTGGTTGGTTGCCTCCTGCACTCGTCCCAATTGGGGCCAGAGGAATTGAACCTGCAACCTAGGTATGTGCCCTTGACCAGGAATCAAACTTGTGACTCTTTGGTGCATGGAGCAATGCTCTACCCACTTAGAAACACCACCCAGGGCCCGGATGATTTTATCTTGAGATCCTTAAATAATAATATCAATAAATTCCCCAAAAGTCACATTTTGACGTTCAAGACAAACTGAGTTTTTAAGGAACACTATGCAACCCAGCACAATTGCTGAAAAAACTTCCAGAAAACCCTAATATAATTCTAAGATACATTTACCCTTGAACAATACAGGGTTAGGGGTGCTGACTGCCTGTGCAGTCAAAATGCATTTTTAAGTTGCATACCTGGATTCCCAACAACAAATTGAAAACAGTATGAAAAAATACCTTTCCTAAATAAGACTTTTGAATTTCTTCATACTTTGTCCTGGATCTGAGGTAATGAAGAATATTTGAGGTGGAGTTGCTTTAAAAAGCACTCAGTTGGGGAAAAAGATGGGTCAGAGTCTCAAGGTCATGGGTGAAAGACTTTTAACAGCGACAGGTGGCAACTTCTAGGGAGGACACTTATCAGATCACCTATCAAGCCTGTTAGATAGTTTAATGTTTAAGTGTAAATAAGAATAATAAAGTCCCCATGAGGCATTTAAAAAATGCTTCCTCCGTGGTTGAGCATCGATTCATGAACCAAAAGGACACTGGATCGATTCCCAGCCAGGGAACATACCTGGATTGCAGGCTCAATCCCCAGTAAAGACAGGCAGGAGACAGTCAACCAATGATTCTCTCTCATCATTGATATTTCTCTCTCTCTCCCTTTACTTTCCTCTCTCTAAAATCAATAAAAACATTATACACACACACACACACACATCTTTTTTTAAATGCTTCCTTAACATTTAGTCAATCTTGGGGTTTTGCTGAAAGAACTAATTTTAATAACTTTGTTAGAGGCATAATGGAAAATGGATTAGCACCAGCAAGCATTTCGCTAAAGTTAGCCTCAAGTCCTTTCAGTTGCTAATGATTCTAGAGTGGTTTATTGGCATGGTTTCCCTTAATCAGTGTTTGAGAGTGGCTATATTCTAATATTTAGTAACATATTTAAAAAGATAACTATATAAACCTCCTAGATTGTTACCTCTTACTCAGCTTTTCTACAGAACTTCTCTTGGATTCCATGAGAGATTGTTAACGAAGGAGATGAAAGACTGGATGTAGAACAAGGTGTGCAAATTACAAAGTGGCAGATGGAGCAACATTTAAAAACTCCTAATTACAAGAGCTTCCAGCAAAGGACGCACTGAAGTGAAAAACAGCTGGGCCACCACTGGGGATGGGATAGGATGGAGACTCCTGGGACCCCTGCCACATCTAAGATTCTAAACGGTTCCTGAGCAGCGGAGATGTGAGCACTGCTGAAAATGCCAGCATGCCCACGCAAAGAGGACGAAGGCAACTGACTTAGCAACATGGGGGATAATGTTCTAAGACCTTGGACATCCATAACCCAGGCCAAAGGCAGCCCAGCTAACAATAAGGCAGAGTAATGCCATGGAAATATACCAGCTTCCCCGGCAGGCAGTGCTGAGTCCTGGCTCCTCTGCCTCTAGCTGTGTGTGTCTCTGTTCCTTCATATACCTCAATTAGAATTCAAATGACATGATATATGCAAAGCACCTGAGTATTAGGTGCATGATAAATGGTCACTGGTATTATTCATAACTAGGAAAGAGAGAAAAAATTGTTGCATAAAGGCAAAACTTTTCATCATGAATTTGAATCATTTATATAGAATGTATAAACTTTTAAATTTACGATGGTATCTTTTATCATGCAAAATAATTCTATCAACATAAGCAATTATCAAAACATAGGCAATGTTTACATATATCAGCATAGAAGCACCACCTCACTGGTGTACTTACTATACATGAGAATGCATGATGCTCGTGCAGCTGCTGAAAAATTGGGTTATCACAGGCCCTCCCTCCCCTGTATCACTTCCCAAACCAGAAAATATTTTGTATGCACCAGTGTGTTAAATAAAGTATTCTTTCTTTTCTTGGAAGAAGGAAATACTTTGAGAAAATCTGTTTTCATGATTTAAAAAAACTTATCAGAATGATCTCATTTGTATTGAATTATTTTTGCTGGTGTGGGTAAAAAGTTGTTTTCTTGCTACAAGGCTTTATTGAAACAATATGAAATTGATGTCTGATATCAAGAATTCAGTTACTTCACGCACTTTTACAATAGCCTAACATTCGGTGACTGGCATAGGTCCAGTTTTCATAGATGCATGCTGCTGGATGGCAGTTCTCCATGGATCTTAAGGCTGCTGCTCAATAGTCTCTCAACAAGTCTGCACATCTTGCAAACAGAGGCATGTATCGCCTTTCGTTACAAGACTATCTTTTCAAAGATGTCTGTCTAGAGAAAAACTTTGACAGATAAAGAAGGTGTTTCCCACTGGGGCAAAGAACAGGCATGTCTGCTCTCCAGTGTAATGAATATAATGTCTGTCCTACCTTGGAGCTAAAAACAGGGGTGATTCCTGCCCATTATATAAAATTCAGGTCAGGGCGTCTATCCTGTCATGCAACCCGCTGCATGTGCAGTGTCCTCTGGCCTTGTCATGTTGCCTTTTGGAGCTGAAATTTAGGAAACTGGTGTACAAATGCTACTATTCTGGCTACTGCTGACCCTTTTCATAATAAACTGGCCCTTGTCTTTGACCGGAAAGACCTGTGTCTTCTACCAGTTTCCATGAGACTGTGGCAGGTGAACTGGTTAGCTGGCAGGTTGGAAAATCTCAGACCCTTTGCTCTTGTTGACACATATCGGGAACTTTCATTTGCTCACTAATGGGAGGCGCTAAGGAAAGGCACACAGTCTAGTAAAGTGAGTGGAGACCCCAGGAGGTTCTTTGACTCATTTTGCTGGGTTCGGATTGAAAAATGTCTCAATTATTTCTCCCTATGTAATATTAAAGGCCCTGGGAGAGGGCAGAGAAGAATGAGAAATGTGTTGTAAAGAGGGAAAGCTTTGTTAAAAAGATCCCTGCACTTCAAACTGGGAATTCCAAGTTCTTGGATTCCAATTCCAACTCTGCCAGTGGAGACAAGTCACTGAGCTTCTCGGAGGTTGAGGTCGTCTTTGAGGTCACCCTTTTCCAAGTTCTAAAGTTCATGATCCTCTATTCTGAAAGCTGTCATGATCCCTTTAAAATCAGTTTTAGCCACACAGTTTCAGCTCTGTGGAAAGCTATGCCTCTATTACTTGCAGTTATGGTACCTGAGTTGTTAACCCATATTACCTATCAGACTTTGCTACTTACCCAATGCCAATTACTAGGAAGTCTTTTGGTGATCTAAAAATAACCCAAAACTTAGAGTTGGATACAAAACTTCCCCAGTAATTTAGCTTCAATAATGAAATTTGGGGGGCGGGGGTGGGGGGAACCTTCATTGCCGAGGGATAATACAGGTCAGTGGTTAAGAGTACCCGTTTTGAAGCCAAACTATAGAGATTTCTAACTTGACTCTGGTTGGTCAATGTTGGAGAAATTAGCTATCCTCCCAGTGTTTTAATTTCCTCATATTATATACACTAGAGATAATCATCGTAGCTACCTCACATAAAGCATCAAGTAATTGCTGAATTCATGTTTGCTATTTTTTGAGATTGTGTCACAGAAGATAATTGGTCCTAAAATGTTAAGGGAAATAAAGGCACAAGTCAGTAATTCTGTATGGTAGACTGTTGATCTACTGATTGCTTGCTCAAAAGTTGAGTAGCCTAAAAGGATGAAGAAATAAACATTTCCTGAAGCATCATCTGTAGCTGGCAGTGTGTAGAGAGAGGGATGAGACCCAGATGCCGCCAAGTCTGACCTCTTCCTTTCCCATTTTTCAGCCACCCTATCTAAGTAGAGGCAAGGTTCAATCTGAGGAATCTTACAGGTACTGACATTTTGGAAAAGCCTTTCCTTTCCCATCTGAAATATGCCCATCAAATGGTTTTTCAGAGCCGTAGAGTGGGGCTGCTGCCCTCTGGTGGTTCTGTCCACCATTACGCTTTAGGATCACAGAATATGGGGCCACCTCCCATACCCACTATAGTGTGACAAAAATACTTGACATGGCTGGTTTGCAAAGCTCTTTCACATGTTTCACATTTGAGCCTCATATCATTACTGTGATGGCATGAGATAGGAAGAACACATGATTAGAAGTCAGAATTCACTTGTTTGGTAATTCATCAAAAATGGGCTAAGTACCACCGTGTGCTAGGTACTGCCCAGATCTCCCAGTGACCTCAGCTCTTTAGCCTTTAGTTAAGCCTCAGCATAAGCAAGTCTGTCTTGTTTCTACTCCTTTTTGTGGCCAAGGTGCTTTGTTTGAGACGGCAATGAGAATTGGGTAGCTCTAAGCCTAGGTGGGACTGGGGGGTTTCTGTAGGATTCTAGGTATGATGCTTTCCTGCTGGACTGCTACATTAGCAGTATGAATGGATAAAGATGCATACTCAGTGACTCACAATCTAGCATGCCTAGAGCAGACCAATAAAGAAGAAGTGTGACCATTTGTAAAGTTGTGTGTGTGTGTGTGTGTGTGTATGATACATTATATATTTTTAGAAACCAAAGAGGTTCTTATAACACTTCCTAGAACATGGGACTTCTTGTTTTTTTTGAAACAAGGTATTAGGTGAAGTGACATTTCATATCAACTCGTAAGTTCAAAGAAATCAAACCCATAGTAAAATGATCTTTAAACTAATGATAATCAGAATATTTATACCTGAAAGCACATGAGAGACACTAATAGTTATAAGCAAATAACATGGAGGATTGGCTCTAGAATCAGCTCATAAGTGATAATCACATATAGTAAAAGTGTATCTTGAAAAAAACTTATAATTACCCGTAACCTGTACTAATTATACTGATTTAAAAACACATACATACACACACACACACAAAGAATGTATTTTATTTCTTTGTCAATGGTTGAGAAAACTTTAAAATCATTCGTGTGTTCTTTCCTTGGGTTTCAGAACTCCTGTGGGCAGTTTTCTGACCTGCATCCACTGTATGAGTCATAGGATTGGAACCACTGAGCAATGTCCACTAAAGGGTTTTCAATTAGCAAACTTTAAATGTATGCGTGACACGATTTAACTGAACCCTTCAGTACTATCACCATTAAACAAGAGAAGATGAAAATGAGTCTACATATATAATTTAACAAACAGCAACAAAACAAACTTAAGGAAAGGAGGAACAAGGAAACAATAAGACTAAAGAGAGATGTAATGAATTAGAAAACAGAAAATCAAATGAATTGATAAACCCAGAAGTGGCTTTTGAAATAATCAGATAAAATGAGAAAAAACCCTAGAGCTCACAAATTAACTAGAATGTAAGCTGCATGAGGACACAGTGCCTGGCATATAATGGGCACGTAATAAATATTCTTTAACTTAATAAATAGATTGAGAAAACCAGAGATTAGAAAACAATTTGGCTTTGTGTGGTGTGTAATATTGACATTTGCTTAATCTTTGCACCAATAGGGGAGAGGAAGAGAAAATGAGAGCCAATGGGTGCCTACGGGCCATGATTGTGGTGGCACACAGCACTTCTGCCCATATCCCAGGGGCCAGAGCTACTACTTGATTTCTTCTTAGACACAGTGGGGACGGTGAAAGGCAGTCTTCCTGTGTCCGGGAGAATTTGACTTGGTTTGGTTTCTCTGAAGCAGGTACTGCCTGGAGGTCATCTTCTGTCCCCCTCAACATGGCCTGTCCCTCTATTAGGCTTTACCACTTGATGCTGTGTGCATCTTTCATGGCTTATCTTTCCCAACCAGGAGAAAGATCCAGGAGAAAGGAAATAACATCCTCAACTTCTTGTCCTAAACAACACCCAGCATGAGGCTCTATGTGATATAAAAAATTCCTCACTCCTACAGAGTGCATTTCAATTTACAGATTGTCTTCACAGATTTATTTATTGCTGATTGCTGAAGTGGAGGACCAGTGTTTCTGACTATGATATACAAATCTTTGGAAGAGCTGCAGAAGGTTGAGCAAAACAAATGTTTCCATTATATCCAGTCACATAGACTTGACCTCTCATTTTCACTCCTAAAATAAACTCCACTGGGTCATGCTGTAGTTTTATTTTATTACTGTTGGCATTTTATTTAAATGTTTATATTCATATTCATAAATTAGATAGTGGGGTCCTTTACTGTGTGCTATCTTTTCTGTTTTGTATCAGGGTTACACCAGTTGGAAATGAATGACCCCAGATGGTAGAGCCACACTTGGGAGTCCCCATTTCTGAATTTTTTTTTTTAATGTTGATTTGAGAGAGAGGAAGGAAGAGACAGAAAGAGGGAAAGAGAGAGAGAGAGGGAGAGAGAGAGAGAGAGAGAGAGAGAGAGAGAGAGAGAGAGAGAGAGAGATTTGTTGTTCCACCAATTTATACATTCATTGGTTGACTCTCCTATGTGCCCTGACTGAATCCGCAACCACGATGTATCAGGATAGCACTCTAACCAACTGAGCTACCTGGCCAGGGCTTGGAGTCCCTATTTCTGAGTCTCTGATGGAAGACAGCTACCAGGAGGGCTGCCTGACCCAAGCTGAACTGGGACATAAGAGGCAAATAAGCTTTTATTTTGGTAAGCCACTTAAATTTGGGAGTTCTTGTTACAGCAGCAAGCATTGCTTTTCCTGACTCATACAATCATTTCATTTCAGGTCCTGCCATCATCCTAAGTGACATTGTGTCCATATGAGTGACCCTTCAAAGCCTTAGTCTCACAGTTCCTCTTAACCAGATTAACCTATATAGCCCCATATCCTTTAAAGCTTTTTTTAATGTTACTTTTTTTTTCAGAGAGAGAGGAAGGGATATGGAGAGAGAGAGATAGAGAGAGAGAGAAACATTGATCAGCTGCCTCCTAACCAGAAATTGAACTAGTGATCTCCCAGCGCATGGTACAACGCTCAACCAACTGAGCCACACTGGCCAGTGCAAGCCCCATTTCCTTTACTGCCATTTATTGACAATCCTAGAGCCTATCACTCTCTAGAGCTTCTGTTTCTCAACAATAACAAATTCCAACAGTCACTCTGTACCACAACTGCTTTCCCCTGCAGCGCACCGCACCACTTACTTGTTCTTCAGCCCCCTAAAGGTCTCGCACACACTTTTCTGTTATACCCTTCCTCCCTTCACTTCCTTCCCTACCCATCTGTATTAGCTTGGACTGCCCTAACAAAATACCATGGACTAGGTGGCTTAAACAAGGGAAATCTCTTAGTTCTGAAGGATAGAAGTCAAATATCAAGGCTTCAGCTGATTCCATTTCTGATAAGAGCTCTCTTTCTGGCTTGTGGACAGTCACCTTCTGGCTATGTCCTCACATGGCCTTTCCTTAGTGCATATGTGTGGAGAGAGGGAGAGCTCTCTTGTGTGCCTTCTAACAAGGAACCAATCCTATCAGATCTGGCCCCTGCCCTGAAGACCTCATTAAACCTAAGCTGCTCCCTTAGAAGCCCCATCTCCAAATACAGCCAAGCTGAGGGGTATGGCTTCAAATATAGTAAATTTTAAGGTGGCACAAACATTCAGTCATAACATCATCTTATTATTGATGACCCGTAAGCTCACTCTCGAGTTAACTATTACCCTGACTCCCTCAACTATTTGTCCTTCCATCACACCAGTTTAGAGAAACTACACATGGATCAATTCTAAGGCCCACCTTCTCTGCTCCTGTACCAATCCTACTGAGTAATACTGGTGTGGGGCGGGGGCGGGGGGGGGGGGGGGGGGGGGGGGGGGGGGGGGGGGGAGGGAGTCACACAAATTGGTAAACATGTTGTTGTTGTTTTCAACTAGAAAACTCTTGTCTTGTCATCTCTTTCTCTTATTTCCCATGAAAGGCTCCAGGACATGCCACTGTGGCATAAAAGTCATTTTGAACTGAAGGCATTTGACTCCACCCTTCCTCTCTCCCTCACTCCCTCACTCCCTCACTCCCTTTCTTCCTTTGGTCTCAAGCCTTTGCTTCATTTTTAATGCCTTGTCTTAACTAGATCTTCCTTCTCTTCTTTCCTGGCTTTTCTACCCTGCATTTAAACATACCCAAACCTTCCAAATTTTAACAGTTCTCTCTTGATTCTGCATTCTGTCTTCATAGTTCAGGCTCTACTTTTTGATATCCTTTACTCACACCCAAATGTCTTGAAAGAAATGGCTGAACTTCCTCATTTCTCATGCATTCCTCTACCCACAACTATGTCTTCCTCCTCCACTTAATTCCTTGTGCCAAGATTACCTCTTCCTAAATCCAGCAAACATTTGCAGGCTTTCTCTTCCTAGAACTAATGTATTTGGCTCTGCTGAATGCCATCTCCTCTTCCTCACTTAGCTTCAGTGATTTTATTGTCCTGCTCTGCTTTGACTTTTACTTCTTTGACTCTTTTTTTCTAGCTCTTACTCTTCCAATTACTTAGAGATGTCTGTCTCCATTATTCCATCCTCTTCTCTTACTGCATAGTCTCTGATTTGTTTTATCTACTTCCATGGCTTGAAACACTAACTAAATGCTGACTAACCACCAAAATCTAAATCTCTAGCTCAGTTCTTTCTTCTAAACTCCAGGCATTTTTCTTCATATTTGTACTGGATGTTTCTTCTTTGATGCCCTATAGGCTACTCAAACTCAACATGTCCAAAATGAAACTCATTTCCTTCTTCCTCTAACATATTTCCCATCGTGGAGAACAGCACCACCCTTTACTGAACCACCTAAATTACAAATCAGAAGGTAAGTCCTGATCTTCTACCTTCCTCTATCTAATCAGGCAGCAATTTTGTCAGTCCCAGCATTTTAACGCCATTTTCATTACCATATTCCAATTTTTGTTTTCATCATCTCCTTCTTAGATTACTCTTACAGTACCCTAACTAGTCTCCTACTCTCTCCTCACTGTAGTCAGAAGGTTCTCTCTGTATTATATAGGGGAAGAAAAACTGTTCTGCCTCTGTCTATCTTAGGTTCATTGCCTGGGGCCCTGAGAATTAGAGTAATAAAAGACAAGTTAACAAAAGAAAAACAAAAGTATATTAATGTACAAACCGGAGAGCACTCAGTGACTATCTCAAAGGGGT
Source organism: Murina feae (assembly GCA_004026665.1). Lineage (NCBI taxonomy): Eukaryota > Metazoa > Chordata > Mammalia > Chiroptera > Vespertilionidae > Murina > Murina feae. The sequence goes on from PVJC01032124.1 coordinate 13,562, forward strand.
AGTTAGAATCTGGGCTTATACAGCATCTTAACAAAAGAACAATAAATTTTTAGACAAGTAACAGGATAAAGGAAAAGAACATTGAGTTCCTAAGGTAGTAAATTGTGGGAAGTAAGAACTAATGGGAGATAAGGGCTGGTTAGCAAAGTTTATTATGTGGACTCCTCTGGGCTTCCTCTGGGTTGATAAGGATCCAAAACTGTCTCTGGTGATTTAATTCTGTCTTTTCGGGTACAAAGAGAAATGGGGACACATTTACAAATTTACGGCCTGCTTTTAGGCAAATGGGGGACCAGCGAGAGCTTTTCTGGTAACAGCTTCCTCTCAATTGCCTTCAGCTCAAAATAACCCTTAGGCCAAAGTAGAATTTTTGAGATGACATATCTGCAACCCTTCACTTACAAATCTGTTTATATCACTCCCATTGCTAAAATCATTCATAAGCTGACCTCATAGCTCCCAGAATAAGGTTGAAATGACTTGGAATGGCACAGGAGACCCTTCATGATTTAACTTTTGCCAACTTTCCAGCTTCTCCTCTGTAGAGTTCTCACCTCTCCTCGCTCCACTATAGTCCTGGCAAAACCAGACTACCTGCCATTCGCTGAATGCACCACATTCTCTCTAGCCTCTTAGCCTTTTCCTGTGTTACTCCTTTTGACTAGGCTGGAATTCCCTTCCTCCAAGTCCACTTCATCTGAGAAACCCATGGGCTTGTCTTGAGATATTAAGTCATTAGGAACACTTTCCTGGACACTTAGCACCACCTCCCTTCTTTATTCTCCCATAATACTTTGCATATTTTTTATTACTATCCATATATAAGTCTGAAATGATTTTTCTAATTTCAATCAATGAAGTCCTAAAGATTGTGCATCTTTAATCTCTTCAACAACTTGTCCTATTGCTACTGGCCACTGTAAAGACCTCTATGTGGTTTCCCTGCTTCCATTCTTGCCTTCTCCACACACAACTCATCTCAACATCACTACCAGAAGGATCTTCTTCAGATGCAAAGTTAATTAATGTTCCTTCCCTGCTTCAAGAGGATCTTTTAAGGAGGCTTAAATCAGAACTGGCTCAGGAAGTATTGCTCTAACATGTGAAGAAATGAATGAGGTCAAAGATGGCTTCACAGAAGTGGAGTTTTTACTAGGTGCTTTAGGATTGATAAGCTATCAAGCAGTGGGAAATGTTAGGGGCAACATTTGACTACCTCTTTAAGGATGTGGAATAGGCCAGAGTGGAATGCCTTGTTTAGATAGAAGCACTTTGGTAGTGAACACCGGAAGCATGGCCTGGAGCCAATGGAAGGAGAGTTTGAGTGTGATCTTAAAGAGTTGCACCATTAAATGTGTTTTATGAAAGACAGAAGTGAGTTCTGCACCCAATTTTCCTACTTAGGACTAACAGGGCTTCATAAACTTAAATGGGAAATGAAATGAAAGGAATTATTTTTAATTATAATTATTAGATGACAGGTCATACACAGAGTCCCAAAAGGCTGAAAACTCAATGTTACAAAGATACTAGAGAAAAACCAGAAGAGATGTTAGGATGGATAGAACAGAGGGGGCAGACAGAAATCATTTTGAGCTGTAATTTTAATATTCTGTTATGAAAATTACTGAGATATAGACTGACCTAGGAAAATTTTTTGAAAAGAGAACCATTAGTTACAATATTTCACCAAAGCCAGTACCTGTTTAAATGTTTAATATTTAAATGTATATCATTGCTAATCTTAGATAATCATAGTCTCAAAAATAATTAAACCGCTAAGAATTTTAAAAAGTTAGGATAAAAAGTGCCATGAGGTAAAGAGGGGGAAAAATGTGTTACAAGTATTTTTGTCTTCAGAGAAAATGATAGGTTGTTTAAGAGGATGCTCTGTTGTGTAAAAGCTGGATTATCAAATCAAATGCTTCAGAGAAAGGCCCTTATTCTGTGCGCCACAAAATAAATACTTCTGCCTTAGGAAAAGGTACCCTTTCGTAGTATGAATCATCTTCAACTGGCTAATAATTAAACCAGTGATTTTTAATTTTTTTTAACTATTAGAAGACTAGAAAAGATTGAATTAATGTAGTTTGTTATTAATTTTGAAGGCTTTTTAGAACAATGTACTGAGAATTGGTATAAATTCCTTGACCTACAGATCGAAAAACTTCATGCTGTTGCAGTATGTCAATCAGTCAACAAATGTCTTGCCATGAAAATAAATCTGAATAGTAATGTGCTAATGATCTATGTATTTTGCAAAACTAGTTTAAGGTTACAGAGTTATTTCTCAGGAGCATATTAATTATTAGCTATCATGGTTCTGAATGTGAGTTGTGACAATGTTAAAGGATATTTTATGAACCTAAAGAAACATTTATGGTTAGGTAAAATGGAGATGGGGTTAATTGAAGGTGCTTACTTTCCTCCTCCTGTCTGGTGGAATGACATTAACTGAAATGGCAGAAGTAGCACAGAAGGTAAACTGTACTGGTAACACACCACCCAAGAAAGGCTGGTTATAGCAATCACTTAATGTCAGAAATTGAGGGGAAAGATAAAACAATATGTTTTCAGACTATAAAATGCCACATACTAGCAGACTCTAAACTATGAGATTCTAAAGTATAATCATGTGGGACAATAGTACTAAAGCTTTTCTCAACTAGAACTAAAGTTATAAAACAAGTATTGATTTAATAAAAAAAGAAAGAAAGAATTAGAGACAATGGGAGGAAAAGGATGGAAGGGAAAAGATACATGGGAGAGAAAAAAATGGAAAAGAACTGACTTAATACTTCGTGCTAAATTCAGTGACTTTTTCTATGAGAACAAATTCAAACATAAGATTATAATCATGAATAATATGTATGAATACAAATTCTGTAGTCACTGTCAAAATGATAATGCCATTCCTACTTCAGAATTATTTTAATTGGACACATTCAGTTAATTTTTATTCAGCTGTCAGTAAATACTTTCTGGAAGTTGCTAGAAGGTGATCTGAATGTGAATGTTTAAAATAACAAATAAACCCTGGTCAGTGTTGCTTAGTGGTTAGGGTGTCCACCTGCACACAGAGGGTCTCCAGGTCAAGTTGGGGTGGGAGGCAGCCAATTGATGTCTCCCTTTTTCTCTCTTTCTTCTCTCTCTCTCCTTTTCACTCTCTCTAAAAAGCAATGAGAAAAATATTCGTAGGTGAGGATTAACAAAAAATAATAATGTTAACAAAAAAAAACAATGAAAACCTGTAAAGAATTTTTATGAGTTTATTTGAGCCAAACTGTCGACATATGCCAGGAAGCAGAACCTCAATGAAATGAGATAATGCTCCGGAGAATGGGGAGTTCATACCTTGTTTTTATAAATTTACCATCAAAAGGAAAATACGTAAGTGGGTTACATGAAATTCATTGGTGATAGATTAAGAAGGTGGGATAAAGCAAAGCGGGGAAATCTCTGGGATAGGGTAAAAGGTGAAATGATAGACATATGCTTCTTTTACACTGATGCCTACAGGATTGTTTAACATAATTAACAGTTGACATTAACTTGATAACAATAACAATGAGGGAATGTCCTGGTACCATTTGTTGTACCCTGAGGGGTCAGGAAAGAAAGGGAAGTTACAAGTTACCCAGACATCTCACAAATACGTTATCTTAGAGGCAAAAAGACAAATGGGCTCAATAAAGATCTAAGGTGATTTTTGTCGGGGAAAATACTGGCCTAGGATGTGACTACCCACTATAACCTGTTTGTAGTTAAATATTTAATTTTCAGACCATCTTTTGTGGTTACTTTAGGTCTCTGAGTTTGCAAGACTGTCATGCAGGCCTCTGCTGAGCTTTTCAGGTTAGCATGTGGCTCCTTTTGTGCACAATAATAATAAAATAGTGAATAAATAGACTTAATACATCTGTAAGCATAAAAATGAGCATGTGGGCTAAATAGCTTCAATGTCTACTTTTTGGTATAGGTATCAAGTTGTTACTAGACCCGGTATGTGTAGGGTATGCTTTCTGTTTTTCCAACAGAAAGGTTAAGTTTATGGTGAATATCTTCCATCTTAAAGAGTCTTCCTGGGCTAATAGTAGCATCTGTTCCTGAGATGGCTGGTGAGACCAGAGAACCAGTGTGCTGTCTGCAGTGGGTTGATTCAGACAAGCTCAGGGAGGTATCTGGCAAGCATTCTTAATTCTTCTACCATAAGGTGTATGTGTGTGTGTGTGGAGGGGGCAGGGGGAAGAGTGTGGCTAAATTGTCTATGTACCTAGTAGCACATGGCCTTGGCACTGACCACTGATAGACAGAGGATGGTAGGTCAAGCATAGGCTTTGGCTCAAGGGACGTGGGATCACATCCCACGTGGTTACTTACCAGCTATGTTAGGTAACCTCAGGCAATTTTTCCCATCTGAAAACAGATCTCTTGATGCTTACCTCACAAGGATGACATACCTTTGCAGTTACATAAGCCACACCCTGGCACTGTGCCAAACACACAGACCACAGTCCCCGGGATCCATAGCAATCACTCTTTGCAACTCTAATACGTTGCTGCTCAGATTTTCATGATTGGCTATAATGAAGCTAAAAATTATAAGAGCTAGTGATATCTGGATGCCTACTTCCAACAAAAGTTATGCTAAATCCAAGTTTACAATATTAATAACGAATCAAAAAAATATAGAAGCCAATTAGAGCATAGCTAGGGTTATTGAAAGCTTATAAATGTGGGTTCTGATCTTAATATCCTTCTTACTGGCCACATGGCCTTGGGTGAGTTACTAAGTTCTTTCCATTTTGTCCTGTGTAAAATGGAGCAGCAGTACTGATTTTGATGTGTTTTTGTCTAGACCAAATGAAACAGTCTATATGAATACTGGCGCTTCCATGAACCAGTTGGGCGACCTTGCTCAAAAGTCAAGTGGCTTTCACAGTATCCCCTAACTCAGAGGCTGCCGTGAGGATTAGCTCATGGAGATCCCTTACCACAGTGGCTAGCACATGGCAAGTGTTCATTTTTCATTATCACTTCTTATTCATCAATAACATTGACAGAAATTAGGTTCATGAGATGACAATGGCAGAGAGCCGAAAAAGTGATTTCACAGTATAGAGTGTGATATGGTAAGAGGACCTACAGAAAGCCGTGTGTTGAGCCTTGTTCTCTTGAGTTTACATGGACTCTCAGTGGGAGAGAAACAGGGGTCCAGGTGGAGGGGAGGAGCAATCGCTGTTCTGGAAAACACCGATGGAGGTGAGAGGGCCACTCAGCAGGTGTGAGCCACCTGTGAGCCACCGAAACTAACTGCCATTTGTGATGGCCATTCTCATCTTGCTCATCACAGTTCACAAAGCACTTCACATCCACTGTCACATACTTGACCCTCACCTGGAGCAGGTGGGTATTCTGAGCAGCCAACCCTCCTATTATGCATCTACCCCCCTTCCAGTTTCTTCTTTTGCCTGGTTTTCTGTGGGGTTGTGTCATTTTTTCCTCATACACGGAACTAAGTCAGAAAATGCCATGAAGGTTGCTGTAAGTTTCCACATATTGATGAGGAAAACCGCTAATTGGCCTTTCAGACCACACGACCTCCACAGGGGTCGCCACTGACGGCCCTGGATGGCACTGAGTGAACACAGCGTCTCTGCTGTTTATCCACTGAAGCAGTCAGACTTCCTCTTGACAGAACTTGACTCTGAAATAACCTACTGCAAAGGTAGGAGGCAGCTTATTAAATTTGTGTCAGGCCTACCGCCTGGTAACCTTTTCAGCCCAGGCTGATTCCTTTCAGGCCCTTGACATGTGCTAATTGGCATGACTCTGTTAGCAGACGCTGGGAGGAGACAGACACCACTGTCTCCCTGCTTCTCAAGTGCTCAGCATGATACTTTCCATAAATACCAAATAGGAGGCCATAAACAAGTAGGAACTATATGAGAAATGGGCATGTAGATGTAGTTAGCAGTTTATTCCTCACTGAAGATGACCAATCCCTTCTCATGCTCTTCTGAGGGGTAAAGCCCAGCGTTACAGTGCCGCCAGCGTGCCTCAATGGTTGAGCATTGATCCATGAACCAGGTGGTAACAGTTTGATTTCCAGTCAGGGCACATGCCCAGGTTACAGGCTAGATCCCCAGTGTGAGGTGTGCCAGAGGCAGCCAGTCAGTGATTCTCATCATTGGTGTTTCTATCTCTCTCTCCTTCCTTCTTCTCTGAAATCAATAAAAATATATTAAAACAACAACAAAAACAAAAAGTGTCAGATACTACAGAGAAGTAGATGAGGAGGGAAGACTGGCTTTGGCAATGGTGGTTTTGAGAGAATGGTGGGCAATTGGTGACAGCCCAGAAAATGCCAAGCCAAGCTCCCAGTGGCAGATACTTGGTCAGCAGGGGGTTAAGGAGAAAATGGCTAGGGTAGGGACCTTAGGGAACAGGGGGCAGAGCCCATTCTCTATTGCACGGTGTTAAAATAGTATTCCCTCTGCCTTTTCAACACAGATCTCACCCAGTAGATAAGATCTTCAGACCCAAAGATGTTAAAGGCCAACAGTTTATTCCAG
>PVJC01032125.1:0-20100 GCA_004026665.1 Murina feae
AAGCTTGCCTACTGCCCATCTTCCTCCAACCACCAGAAAGCAGGGAAAACCCCGCCTCAAGGTCAGGCCAGCCTTTTCCTGCTCCCTGATCCCCGGAAGGGACCTGGGAAGCCACCAAGCAGGCCGCCAACTCTTTCCCACTCACCCGTCCCCTGCTGCCTTCCTTTCCCACTTCCCGGTGCCACCAAGGGGTCTGAGGAGCTGCCAAGCAGGACCCTGGCCCCTGCAGCCTTGCTTTCCCGCTCCCCGGTGCCCTGCAAAGGGCCTGGGAAGCCCACCAAGCAGGCCACTGACCCCCTGCTGCCTTTTTCCCGCTCCCCGGCCCACCACCTTGCTTTCCCACTTCCTGGTGCCCTGGTGCCACTTCCAACTGCCAGCATAGGCAGGCAGTTGCAACAGAACCCTTTGATTTGCTCAAGTTCCGTGGCTGTTGGCCTCCATCTTGGCTGGGTTAATTTGCATACAGCTGCTCTGATTGGCTGTTGGCCTCCATCTTGGCTGGGTTAATTTGCATACAGCCGCTCTGATTGGCTGGTGGTAACGGTCACATTTGCATGTTTCACTTTTATTATAGAAGATAACACTTTGAAGAGACAAATATTAAAGTCAAACTCTTTCCTCAAAAAAGAAGCATTTTTGTCCTAGCTGGTTTGGCTAATTGGATAGAGTGTCAGCCTGGGGACTGAAGGGTCTCAGGTTCGATTCCGGTCAAGGGCATGTACCTTGATTGCAGGTACAACCCCAGTAGAGGGTGTGGAGGAGGCAGCTGATCGATGGATGCTTCTCTCTCATTGATGTTTCTAACTCTCTATCCTTCTCCCTTCCTCTCTGTAAAATATTAATAAAATACATTTTTAAAAAGGAACGCATTTTGATTACAAAGCATAAGACACATGACTACCTAGTCTTTAAATACTAAAAGAAAGTGAGCCTGTAATGGGAGAATTATTTCTTCTACAAACAGTTACTATCTAGTGCCCAATATTTTGCCGTATTTGGACAGAAGCATAATCAAGTAAGTAGACCTTGACATTTAGGCTCCTATCTCCTGTTGAGATAGATATGCAAACAGATTTGCTTCCATTTTTAACATGCTTTGGGAGAAAACAGATGACTAATTCTGCTTGTGGCCATCTGATAAAATGACATTTGCAATATGTACTACAAATAATAATTTGGAAAGACCCATTTAACTAAAATCTTCATGTTTTCAGTAGCTAGCACCATACCCTATACCCAGCAGATTCACAAAATGTTTGTTGGTAGTGAAAATAACCATGTCAAATATCATCTCTTTTGTCTCTTTTTCTTATAACATTCACATATTCATAAAATATTATAACTAGGTATTATAATATATAACATATCATATAATAAGTATGTAGTTTATATGATTGTCTTACCACTCTGCTCTAATACAAAATAATTTTGAATGTAAATAGTAATTTAAAAAATAAAATGGAAAAAGAAAACACACAAAAGGTTATAGAACAGTGTGTGCATTTATCATTTGAGTAAAGACTAAACACGTATTACACATATAGCTATTTCTGTAAGAAAATGTAAAAGTTGGTAAGATTGTTGTCTCCTTCAGAGAAATGTGGTATTCAGGGAGAAGGAGCAGAGAAGTGTGACAACAGAAAAAGAGAAGTTGTACTGATGACTTCGAAGATGAAAAGGGACCAGAAGTTAAGGAATGTGGGCAGTCTCAGAAACCGGAAAAGGCAGGGAAAGAAATTCTCCCCTAGGCCTCCAATGGCACCTTACCTTGTGGAACTTCTGACTTGGAGATCAGTAAATCATACATTTGTGTTGTTTCAGCCACTAACTTTGTGATAATTTATTGCAGCAGCAATAGAAACTGAGTATCATTAGGCATCTCAGTATGCCCCCTTCCTCTCTTGTGAGACTCACTGTCCAGGTTCCGAAGCTAGGTAGCTCTTCTCCAGGCTAAGCCTGAAGCAGTTACCTGATGAACTGCCAATTATGATTATATCGATGTCATGGCCGTTGAGTTTTTAGTCATCTGTAGCTGAGTCACTCACTTAGTTATCCCTCACTCACTTAAACTACCTGAAGCTCTGGAAGCTTTTTGAGCACCATTGTACAGGTGAGGGAACTCACACTCAGAGAATTTGAATGATTTGCTGCTGCTCAGAGACAGTAAATGGGAAGTAGAAGTTAAGCCCGAACTGTCTAACTCCTGATCCTAAGCATCATGTCTCGCCGCCAGAGGGAGTCTTCTCTTTGGTACCTGTCACCTGCTCTCCCTGTGTCATGGGTTCCATGCTCTCGTGGCTCTTCTACTACTTTATCATTCAGTCAATTCCCTCCTCTTCTAAAACTTTTTCGTCTGTTGCTCTCATTCAGTGTCTTCCAACAACATTAATTCGGCCACCCTAAATACTGGTACATAGTGAGTACCTACTATGTGTGTGGGACTCCATCTCACTTGCTGGACATATATCAGATCTCCTTTCCTAAGTAGAACATTTCTCCCTTGAAAATGAGCACTGAGGTCTGAAGCGCTAAATTTAGTAGCTTCTCTTCAGTATTGCTTATTGATATCAAACATTTCAATATTCCTTATTTTCTGGTGGCTCCCAAGTGGAATTCTTCAGTTCTGATTTCTTTTGTTGTCTATGTAGAATTTCCAGTACTCTCTTGGGAATATACTCATGGTAAATCCTATAGATAGCACGAACAAAACATCCAAAACTGTACTGCTTAGCCCTCAAATGGGTTCTTTATCCAGGGCATTTTATGAGAAGTCTCATCTTCCAGCCTAGGCGAGGTTATCGCAGAGATATTTTACATGCACTCCTTCCCCTACACATGCCATTGATTCCTCCTCTGTAATGTCTTTAAGATCAATATAATCCTCTGCACCCTCACTTTTAATGCTTTGGTTCCAGCTCTTAATTTCTTCTTCTTCTTTGTAACTTTTATAGCAGCCTGATAATTGGTCTCCTAATTTGCTTTAACTCGTTCAGTCCACACTGCAAGCAAAGATCATCTTTTAAAACAATTATCTGAGCTTTTTTTTTTTTCCAACACAGAACTGTTTGATGATTTTCTTTAACAACAAAATATCTTAATTCTCCGGTCGGCATTTAAGCTTCTTTATCAGCAGTTCCAAAGGTAGTTTATCTGGCCTACCTCTCAGTATCTCCACTTTCATAAATCTGCTTTTCACTCTAATCACCAAAGGCTACTCAGTGTTTTCAAACACAATGGATTCCCAAGGCTGTGATTTGCTTCATGTGTTCCGTCTAGCTGGGACTCGGCTTCTCATGCCTCACCTTCTCCCGGACCTCGACCTTCATACTCTTCTCAATAACCTTTTCTGTTTAAAAGCTTCCTTGATTTATCGAATCTAATTAATCATTCATCCATTTTGGACTTAATTTCTTAGAGTAACCAGGGATCGAAGATAACAGGTGGTTCCTGCATTCAAGGGACTTGTTGTATAGTAGAGACATAGAAACAAAAAATTATATTCCAATATGTGTTTTTAAATATATTCTTGTTGTCGATAGTATTACAGATGTCTCCCATCCCTCTCCCACTTCCTCCTCCTTGTCCCATCCCCAACTCCCCCCACTCCCAGGTCTTCACTACCCTATTGCTCATATAAATAAATTATGCATATAAATATATAAAATCTTGTTTTTTTCTCTTCTCATCCCCTAGCCCCTCACTCAGGTTTGTCAGTCTGTTCTACGTCTCCATGCTTCAGGTCTTATCTTGTTGAGCAATTTATTTTGTCCATTAGATTCCACAAATAAGTGAGATCACGTGATATTTGTCTTTCTCAGTTTGGCTTATTTCACTTAGCATGATATTTAATACATTTTTTAAAAAGAAGCATGTATTAGGAACTATGAACACAAAGGGGAGGGTGGGTCCAAGCCTCAGCTCTGCTGCTGGATATAAATGTGATGGGGACTTGGACAACGGAACAAGAAAGGCTTTACAGAAAGATGCTATACATGTTGAATATATTTCGAAGTCACACATAAGGGGCTTGTATTTGAAACAGCGATTCTACATATTAACTATGAAGCCTTAGGCAAGTTATTTTATCTCTCCTAAACTCAATTTTTTCTCATCTATAAAACTGAAAATTATATATACCTTTTAGGTCAGCAGATTTCAATGAGACACTGCTTTGCTCAAAAACACAAGTATGCTTTCATTACTACTGTCGTCTCAATAGAATTCTCATTTTGTTACTATACGTGAAGGATGACTGGGAATTAAACAGGTAGAAAAATGGAGGAGGCTCTGTTTTAAGGCGCACGGGCAAAGGCATTTAGGCATAATGCTGAATTAGACCTGGATTAGATAGGGTCATGCTCCAGAGCTCTTTCTCTTGCTTCTGAAATGCTTACTTGCTTGCTAACTACCTAAAAGACATGCTGACCTTTGAGGTTTTTTTTGTCTTTTGCTCATTGTTAGTGCACTGCTGAGTTAACAAAATTCAGCGAAATCTGTCAGCTCAGAATTTCCAGTAAAGATCTTTGACCTTGAGTAGGATGTCTTTGGTACATGATCCCCGACTTGATCTGCCCAGGTGTTAATCCATATCACCCTGCTGATTTAGCAAATCATACTGTGTTTATACCAGTGGGGGCCTTCTTTACGTAGCTACAGATGTAAGTACTGCTTGGGGAAGGTGCACCTTAGTGCTGGGTAATAAGGCATCCAGTATTTATGTGGTTGCTTATGGCAACAAAGAGCTAACATGTTCTGATGGCATGCCTTAAGACCTTAGAAATGTTAACCCAGTCTTTAAAATGATGTCACATAATCGCCTATGTGATTAAGTATTTGATTATCTTTTGAAGCACTAATGGGTTAAAAAGAAAAACAATAGCGCGCAAATCGGAAAGATACGGTCATCAATTTCAGCAGTCGGTCATGGTTTATTACAAGGATGTATTCTCAAATTATGTACTTAAAGATGTAATAGTACCTATTCAACTGAAACCGTGTTCTATAAAACCAGTTGCTTTAGTTAGAAGGAGAAATACAGTAGGGTAGTTGAGAGCACAAAATTTGGAGTTAGAAACAAAGGTCAAACCTTGATTCCATTACTTCATCATTATAAGACCTTGGGCACCAACTTTCAGTATCCATACCCCTAAAGTGGGCATAACAATAACGTCAACTCCAGCAGAGTTTTATGAGGATAAAATGAGAAACTGAACATTAAGGCCTTAAAATAGAATCTTGCACAGAGTAAACCCTCAGTATTAGCTAATTGTAAGATTGAGGCAAAATGCACAGTAACAGAATATTATATTTGAATATTTAACCAAAAGCAATAATTATAATTATTAAAACTTGATTTGAAAAATATCCCAAGGGAAGAAATAAGTTTTAACCCCATGTGACTAATATTATCGAATGGCAACTCCCAGCTGCCTAACCAGATTTGTATGTTGTTGAGATTAAGTATCTCCAACCTCTTCTTGCTGAGGACTTTTTTCAATAAACTCCTGCCTCTTCTTTGATATGGATATCCTACTGCGGATTTTACACTGTGGGAGGAAACTACTTGCAACACTTTCCTCTAAGTTCTTATTACTGCTGTTCATTTTCTCACTTTTTAAAAAAGCTACTGGGTCAGTGAGGGAGATGCAGAAGAAAAGGTATTTGGCTTCATTCATCTGTTTCTCAAATCAGGGCTCTTTGTGGGAGCAAGACATAACAATTACTCTGCTTTTGTTAATGGCTGTGTCTCTCTTTCCTTCCAGTTTGTTATTTTTTTCTTTTTTGGTTGCTTTATTTCCTGGTTTTATTAGCTAGCCACATTGGTAAGAAAGTTGGTCTCATTCCTATAAAATTAGTTCTTAAAAGTAAGATCACTGCCATGGCTCAGTGGATAGAGCATCGGCCTGTGGACTGAAGGGTCCCAGGTTCGATTCCGGTCAAGTGCATGTACCTTGGTTGCGGGCACATTGCAAGTAGGGGGTGTGCAGGAGGCAGCTGATCGATGTTTCTCATCGCTGTTTCTAACTCTCTATCCCTCTCCCTTCCTCTCTGTAAAAAAATCAATAAAATATTTTTAAAAATAGTAAGATTACCATAATATAACTAATAAGTACCAGCTACATACATTAACATAATCCTTTCCATAGGATTCCATGATTTAAAGGTTACTGAAGTATAACTCAGTCAGAATCTATGATTCCATGCAGATTTCCTGATTAGAAAACGTTTTATCTTCCCCCCCCCTTACTTTTATATCATTACCAATATGCAAATAGTAAAAAGCAAGTTGTTTTGCAAAAGACCCTTGTAAGACCCTAATAGTCCTACCAATGATACCTCTAGTCTTTTACTGCTTGTGTAAAGCGTTACTGTTCGGGAAGCTGGGTGAAGGGGACAAAGGATGCCCTATATTCCTTTCCCAGTTTACTCTGAGACTATGATTAAAATAAGTTAAAAATAAAACAAAAGTGTTACTCATGAAATGAGGGTATAAAAATTGCAGCTCAGAATTTAAAACAAAAATCTAAGTGATTTTAGGCAGCTTGGAGACACCTGACAGATATGACACCTCCGCCAGGGGGATCTTGAGGCACAAGGATACAGGCTTGTGAATGTGAAATACCCATTACTAACTTGGGCAGAGATGAACATTGGATGGCCCGGTGTCTTTACTCTTCCTACCTCCTAGACCAAGAAGGCTCTGAATTAGCTTCAGAGTCAGGAACAATGTGAGAGGGAGAAATACCCCCTACTTTTGTGAAACCCCAGGGAGAACACTCTATATATAATTTATTTCTGTCACTCTGCACTTGAGGCTCACTCATACATAACTGTTTTTTTAACTCAAGGAGCTTTTTTTTTTTTTTTTTTTTTTTTACTAATAAAAAGTGGGGAAAAAAATACTGTGATCTGGTTTGAACTATTTATGAACATTTGCTTAGCTTTATAAGCCAATGAATTTGCAAGTTTACTCTTCTATATTTAATTTATAGATATTTCTTTCCAGCAGACTTGGAGATGCATTTTTCTTTCTCCTTTTAGTTATATCTTCAACCTTTGCAGGAACCTTTTGTTAGCTTTCTCATATTATATGCAACTAGAGGCCTGGTGCATGAAATTTGTGCACTCAGAGGGGGCCTTCAGCCAGGCCTGTGCCCTCTTGGAGTCCAGGAGCCCTTGGGGGATGTCTGACTGCCAGGGAGCAGGCCTAAGCCATCAGTCGGACATCCTTAGCACTACCACAGAGGCAGGAGAGACTCCCGTCACCACTGCTGTCCTTGCCAGTCTTGAGCCCAGCTTCTGGCTGACCAGTGCTCCCCCTGTGGGAGCACAATGACCACCAGGGAGCAGCTTTCTGCATTGAACATCTGCCCCCTGGTGGTCAGTGCATGTCATAGCAAGTGGTCATTCTGACATTGGGCCAAAACCAGCTCTCAGACATTCCCCAAGGGGTCCTGGATTGCGAGAGGGTTCAGGCCAAGATGAGGGACCCCACTAGTGCACAACTCGGGCCGGGGAGGGACATGGGAGGATGGTCAGCAGGAGAGGGACTGTGGGAGGGCTCCAGAGTGTGTCCGGCCCACCTCAGTCCCAATTGGCCAGACCCCAGCAGCAAGCTAACCTACCAGTCAGAGTGTCTGCCCCCTAGTGGTCAGTGCACATCATAGTATATCCTTAGTATATCATTAGCACATTATGCTTTGATTGGTTGAAGGGACGACTGGACACTTAGCATATTAGGCTTTTATTACATAGGATTATTCACCAAGGTAACCATGTGCTGATTATTTTTTTTCTTTGAAATTTTATTCTTGATCATAGTACTGACAGCTATCCTTTGTTTCTCATTTTCCATATTTGAATTTCTCTCTCCCTCTTTAAAAAATTGACTGTATTCCTTTAAGTGTCAATATTCTTCTCATAACGTGGAAAAATAAAATTATGACAGCAAATAGAGAAGACTGCCATCATTACAACACAGGACACTGACTTCCTTGTTTTCCTTTACTCTTATAGGAAGTCTCAGTAAATATTGTTTACACATTTGCACATTTCAAAATGGGGGTGGGTGAGTGTCATCATTTCTTAAAACAAATAAACAAAAATTTCCTTTCCTATCAAGATATAAACAACTTTTAAATGTACAAATTTGAGTTAGGACCTACACAAAACAATCCTTATATGGATATTTTGTCATTGATTATATATGCTTATTTGACTTTAATTGGAGTGTCTCATTCAGCACTGACAAATTCTTAGTTTTTCTCTGAATGATAAGATTACAAGCAGTTTTATTTTATTCGTTTTTATTTGTCTATATTTATAATTATCTCAATAACCATATATTATTTTTGAAATAAGAAAAAGTACAAAGACTGAATTTTTAAAAATATAAATTTTTAAAGCTCTTCAGAAGTGAATATTCCTCATTTCATGTCCTGAAATACATTTCTATATTGAATTTTTAACCCTTCTCATTTATAAAATGTACCAATATTGACATTGATTTTAGCTCTTCCACACACAAAAAAAGATCAGATGCATATTTATTTTAGAATTTCTCACAATACCTTAGATAGTGGCTCTCAAAAAATATGGTTATATAGAAAAGAAGGAATCTAGAATTAGAATTCATGGATCTATGATATTCAAAAGCTTCAAATTATTCTTTAAGATAGATATCTTTTTGACATCTCCACCTCCTAAATTTTTTTACTTTTCTAATTAGACATCTCACCTGGCCCCTCCCCCTTCTCTCTCTCTCTCATTTAGACTGTCATCCAATCTTCTTCCCAATCCTCTTGATACTTAAAAAGAAACATAGTCAATCTGAAGAGGTTAGCTTAGACTGCTAAAATTAGAGCACACAATGTAGTTCCTCTAACAACTTTTCCCTGTATCCTATCCATTCGAATTCCAAAGAAGTCTTAGCCACATTTCCCACCTCAAGTGCTTTATGATAGGATGATATATTTGATGATGTACTGTATTAATTTACCTTTTTGAAATATAATTTTACTGAGAGAAAAATTATATTATTCATTCATATATATATATATATATATATATATATATATATAAAATCTGAGTACATACAACATAAATATGTTTCCTATTATAAATTTTATAAAAATTTTGGAAAATATTCTTTATTTTATGTAAAGGTTTCTGTATTAGAGAAAGAAAAGTTATTATGGTTTATAATCTCAGCAATGTGCAACAGATGATATAAGTGTTACATAGAAGTTATTGCTTGTTGATATGGTGCACATGGACATTGATCTAATAAATTTGTGAAATATAAAATAAAAATAAATGTATAAACAACACATTAAGAGGTTTGTTGTTTTTTTCTTAGTGTGGTTTCCAATAGGCTAAGGATAATTCATGGTCAATAAATATTATTTTAATAGTTTTTTTCAAGTCTTTTATTTCTACAAATTATCAGGGAATGATACTATTATATATCAGACTGAGTTTTAATTATATGTTATAGAAATTAATAACTACCAAAGTTTATATAAAAATATCATATAAGTAAATTTATTTTATTGAATTTTTAATTAAGAATGCATATCAATAGCTTCTAAACAATCACCAAAATACAAACTTACTGGTTAAAAATTTTATCTAAATTAAAAAGAAAATTATCTGTATTATTTTCCCTGGACTATATTCAAACCTAACCTGCACCATACATATAATAGGCTATAGCACTTCAGATGTGTAGAAAAGAGTTATTCATCTTAAATCAACCTCCATACCCAACTTTGACTCCCAAAGTTTGTCCCTATCAAAAATAGCTAGGGAAAATGACAATCCCATGGGAAGACACTAGTTATTTTATTTGTGGATTGATTCATCCTAATACTCTTATTGATTGAAAATGACAAACACCACATTATCTTCAGAAACATTTCCGTGTTTTGAGTATGAATTTTGTGCACTTATAATTAACAAGTACTTAAAATTTAAATGTCTCTGCCCCACAAATAATTCATTATTTGACTGTTGGTACCAGCTTGGTTTTTAATGTATTTTGTAATTATTTAGTCTAAGCACAGTGTGACATTTGATACAAATTTTTGTATTTCATTTAGTAATGTGAATATCAGTAATACATTACAAGCCTATTATCAGGATAACTATGTTCCTGTCATTTGTTTCTTTCTGAAAATTTCAATAGCATTGCTGTGAAAGAAACGAATTAGGCTAAAGGACAAAGATCATTTTTATTTGTCCAAACTGTATTTAAGTCCTGTATTGGTGTCATGAATTATGTCTAGTAGAAAATGACAATTTCTTCATTCCTAAAACTTTATAATTTTGGAGTCCAAAGGTCCAGCATTTTAGCATCTCTGAGTGACACAATGCACTGTCACACTGAGAGTATTAAAATGGAATAATTCTCTATGTATCTAAGTTATTCTTCTTGATATTATTTAAAACACTTCATAGATTCCAAATTTAATTTGAAGAAATAATGTAATCATAGTAGAAATGATGATATGAAGAATTAAGCCTTTTCTAGTTGGACAAACCATCAGCTAAACAAAGTTATTTCCAAATGACCTAATACACACTCCTAATTTAGCACTTAGATTAATAAGAGACTCACAACATTTTAATATAATGATTACATAACAATCTTAACATTTGATTATTATTTGTAGCATTTCACAAATCTCCTTTGTATCAAACAAATGTTTTTCCTGAGAAAATGCCCTCAGTTAACTAGCTTTAGTAAAAACAGGAAAAAAATATGTGTGAGGAAGAAATGTGTTCTGAGATTTCTCCTGTGTGTTTAATCAATGAAAGGGGTCTGATGACGTGGTGAACAGGGGACAGTAGGAAAGAGGTGAAGGCTCCTGTCTCCATGGCACTACAGAAAGGATAGTAACATAGTAGACAGGAAAGAATACCTGGATGATGAAAGATTCAGAATCCATGCCATGCCCTGCCCAGTGTTTGCTTGGTGGTTGGAGTGTTGGCCTGTGCACGGAAGGGTCAAGGGTTCAATTCCCAGTTAAAGGCAGGTACCTGCACTGTAGGCTGATACTTGACCTCAGTTGGGGTGCCTGCTGTAGGCAACCAATTGACGTGTCTCTCTCACATCGCTGTTTCTCTCTCTCTCCCTCTCTCCTTCTCTCTCCCCCTTCTCTTCAGTGTCTCTAAAAGAAATCAATGGGGAAAATTTTCTCAGGTGAGGATTAACAAACAAAAGCAAACAAAAACAAGAAAGAAAGAGAAAGAGAAACTATGTCATTAAAACACAGACACACACACACACATTGAAAGAAGACCAGAGGAAGGTAATTTGTACAAAAGGAATGGGGGAAGGTGCTAGAGGTGGGGGGAAGAGGTGGTGATTTCCCCTGGGAAGTGCCGGGCTTCCTTACCAAATGCCAGCATGCACCAGTGAATGCACTTGATAGAATGATGACTATAAGCTCAGTAAGGAATTATCCCGAAGACAATGGCTGTCTGCTTTCTGATATAGATTGCTGCCTATAACTGATTATGTCCAAGCTGAGGCAGAATGAGGGATTAACAAGAGGGGGTTTTCTAAAATGCATTTCAATTTTAAGACATGTAATGATACTGCATTATTGTTCAAGGTACCAAGTAAAATTTGGTAATAAAATCTTGAGGGTTCCTGGGCCATATGAGAAATTAACTCTTAAGACATGGGTAGCAAAGGAAAGAGGTGTGGGGATGGAGGCTGCTAAAAAGAATAAGTCTTCAGGGTATCTTCATTATTCTCATATATGTACACAAAAAGACCCAACCATCTGTGCATATTTGACAAATTATTTCAAATGTTTACTCAGTCAACAAGTACAAAATTCAGATAAACAGGATGGTAT
The DNA here is from genome assembly GCA_004026665.1 of Murina feae. Taxonomy (NCBI): domain Eukaryota; kingdom Metazoa; phylum Chordata; class Mammalia; order Chiroptera; family Vespertilionidae; genus Murina; species Murina feae. The sequence goes on from PVJC01032125.1 coordinate 11,868, forward strand.
GGTTGAGGAATGTTTCGTGGTACTATTTTTACATTACACTGCAATGTTCATTTGGGAATAGATTGACATGTTTACCTTAAAAGAGCTCTCTTTCAAAACATTTTTTTTTTTAGAAACTAGCAAATTTTCAGATTTGAAACTCAGTTTCACACTGAAGAATGAATGAGCCTAAGTTCATTAGATGCACAACAAATATGGGTGAACACCAGTATGTTGGTTAGAAACAAGATTGATGGTTGAATAAAGAAGCAATCGTGGGTAAGAGTGACATTCACAGTGAGTTACACTGGTGAAGGTTATTCCAAGGGCACGGGCAGAATATTCTGTACACACCACAGAAGCAGGCAATCTAAAAGAGAGGAGGCCTGTGAAACCATAAGCTTGCCACATAAAAGAGGAAATATCCCTTTTAAGGACTTCTCTACATAGAGGACCCACAGACACTCTGCAGCTAACAAGACCAAAACCAAATTCAGCCTCTTCCCTTTCACACCTGCCTCTACTCTTAAGTGACACATCTTTGTTTCTCAAAATTCAACCAGGAACTCACTGTCATTTTAGTGAACTAATATTTCCTGAGCACCTACTGAGTGAAAGTTAATATGGTAGGTACTAATGATTGAGTGGGAATACACATCACCCATACTTTGGAGGCGTTTTCAGTCTAATATCTCTTGCTTTTGTTATTGAAACTCTTTTCTACAAAACTCAACTCTATTCTTACAAGTGCTTCCAATGTCCGTTTATCTTCTATGAAGCTGGAAGAAGTAACTATGTACATACAAACATAGGTACATATCCAACAAATGATCATGTCACTTCCCTGCTTGAAATGGCTGTGGCCTCCTGAAGATAAGACTCAAGATTCTTTATAACTTGGCCTCTGAATAAGTTACTGGTATCGCTTCTTCCTAAAATAAACTCTAGAATCATTCAACTCCTGATAATAATGGTAATATATATATATTCTTTTTCTGGTTGTAATTCATCACTGGATTTAATTATTAATCCAGTTAAGTTCCATTCACCCTTTAAACTGCAGCACAGTGGCGCGTACCTTTTGGGACCTTCTCCAGCACACCTAGGGAAGTCTATCACCTCTCCTCTGGTTTCCATGGACAACACCACTGGCTTCCATGCTTGACCTCTGAGTGCGATCTCAAGTAATTTTTCTGCTGGGTAGTCTTTCTTTATCTCTGAGGCTGAGGTGACCATTCTAAGATGTCTTCCATCTGCCAATATTATACATTTATTTCACTGCACTGTGATTATTTACATTTCTTTGTCTCTGCTGCAGTCTATGGACCTTCTTGAAGGTAGGGTCCAGAGATCATTTATTTGCATTTACAGTGCTTAACACAGCACCTGGCATAGAGTAGGCGGGCCACATGCTTTGTTGTTGTTGTTATTAATCCTCACCCGGGGCTATTTTTCCATTGATGTTAAGAGAGAATGGAAGGGAGGAGGAGAGAAAGAGAGAAATATCAACGTGAGAAGAAACATTGGTTGGTTGCTTCCCGAGTGTGTCCTGACCCGGGCCGGGATGGAGCCTGAAACTGAGGTGCATGCCCTAGACCGGAATCTAACCCAAGGCCTTTAGTTCGAGGGGCTGACACTCTAGTCTCTGAGCCAAACCAGCTAGGGCAATATGTCTATACTGTGAGAGGGAAAGAGGGAAACAGGGAGAAATCCATCACCTCATTGGAACTTAAACCAATTCCATTCATCTTTTGTATGCCTTTATCTAGTACCCCATTATGTCTTACATTTAGGAGGCATTTAATATTTGTTGAATGGTAGAATTCATGAATAAACCTGATTAAAACTACTTTAACAAGGGTTTCAAGTATTAATAGAAAAAAATATGTATCCAAGATATGTTTAGCATGGAAAGAAAATTGCCAACCATACTTGTATAAAGGGATATATAAATAATATATATGTATTTGCATAGGACACTTCTAGAAAAAATAAGAAACTGTTGAAAGTGGTTTGCTTAAATAATGGAATAGAGGATTGGGGAGTAAGTTTTTATTATTACTTTCTATAATTCATATATGAAAGAAAAGGTATACTTATATTAAGATAAATGATGTGGATAATAGAGGGAGCACTGCAAGTTAAGAGAATTTCAAAATATCTTAATTATATATTTTAAATTTCTCTGAGACAATATATTTCTGTAATCTAATTCTTTCTAGGCACCAAACTTAATATAAATATTCTTTCAAATACCTAATTGGGCTTATTTTAGCACTTATTTTTTAAAAGACTCCATTGAATAAAAATAATTTACTTACTCAACAACTAGTGGATTAGAAGTGTATGACCCAATGTGGTCCGCAGAACTGCAGCCCCTGCATGCCTGTTAGGAATGCTAAGTCTTGGGCCCCACCCGCAACTGCGGAATCAGCTTCCTCAGGCAATAGGAGCCAGGAATGTGTGCTATAGCACATTCAGGTGGTTCCAAAGCATGCTTAGCTCTGGGTAACACTGCTTTTGGGAACTCAATTCCTGAGAACTGTGTTACCTAACTGCGCCATCTGTTGGTAGTGACCAGAACCAAGATGCAAAGTTCCAAAGTAGAATATGCTTAGACTTTCAATTTCTATCAACTGTCATATGTGGTACTAAAGATTGAGAAGAGACAGAATGACTGATGAAAAGATACCTACACAGATAGATGCATCCACCATTCCCTCTGACAAAACTTACAGCTTATTAGGGATGTGTGTAAAGAAATAAATATCATCACTTTTCATTTTTATTTATTTTTTAAGTACAAATGAGCTGGTGGCACACACAAGCTGTAGCAATCAGGTCAATCAGAGGAAGCCAGAAAATTCTCTGAGATAATGGAAATATTTAAACCAACTATTGTCAAAAGAATTAGCCACTAATATACATAAAAGTAAATAACTAAAAATAAAGCAAATTTAATAATTCAAGCTTATACTTACTAAGCACTTACTATAAACAAGGCACTTATTTCTAAGGCCCTGTCCCTGGGTTTAAAGATATAAGACAATTAATGTCCATATTACCCAAAGCAATCTACAGGTTCAATATAATTCCTACTAAAATACTAGTAGCATATTTCACAGATCTAGAACAAATACTCCAAAAATTCACACAGAATAATAAAAAACCTCAATTAGCTACAGAAATCTTGTAAAAGAAGAACAGAGTTGAAGGAATCACAATACCAGAAATCAAATTATACTACAAAGCCACCATACTCAAAACAGTCTGATACTAGCACAAGGCATATAGACCAATGGAACAGAACAGAGAACCCAGAAATCTACCCAAGCCATTATGCTCAATTAATATTTGACAAAGGAGGTAAGAGCAGGCAATGGAGTCAAAACAGTCTCTTTAATAAATGGTGCTGGGAAAATTGGGCAAATATATGCAAAAAAAATGAAACTAGACCACCAACTTACATCATACACAAGAATAAACTCAAAATGGATAAAAGACTTAAATATAAGGCGTGAAACCATAAAAATCCTAGAAGAAACCATAGGCAGCAAAATCTCAGCAATTCATTTATAGACACATCTCCTGTGGCATAGGAAACTAAGGAGAAAAATAAATAAATGGGACTACATCAAAATAAAAAGCTTCTGTACAAAAAAAAAAAAAAAAAAATCAATAAAATGAAAAGGGAGCCAACTGTATGGGAGAACGTATTTGGCAATGATACATCTTACAAAGGGTTAATATACAAAATATATAAGGAATTCCTACAACTTAACAAAAGGAAGACAAACAATACAATTAAAAAATGCGTAAAGGACCTAAATAAACACTTCTCCAAAGTGAACATACAGATGTCCAAGAGACATATGAAAAAATGCCCAAAGTCATTGATCATCAGATAGATGCAAATGAGGTATCATTTCACACCTGCCAGAATGGCTACCATCAACAAATCAACAAATGGCAAGGATGTGGAGAAAAGAGAATATTGCTGGTGGGAATGCAGACTGGTGCATTTATAGAAAACAGTATAGTGTTTCCTAAAAGAATTAAATATGGAGCTGCCATTTGACCCAGTGATCCCACTTTTAGGAATATATCCTAAGACACCTGAAACACCAATCAGAAAGAATGTATGAACTCCTATGTTCATAGCAGCACTATTTACCTGGCTGAGATCTGAAAACAGCCAAAGTGCCCATCAGTAGATGAGTAGATAAAAAAGCTGTGGTACATTTACACCATGAAATACTATGCAGCAGTTAAAAAAAAGGATCTCTTATCTTTTGAGACAGCATGGTAGGACTTGGAGAGGATTATGCTAAGTTAAATAAGTCAGTCAGAGAAAGATAAGTATCACATGATCTCACTCAGATGTTTAATCTAATGAACAAAATAAACTGATGAACAAAATAGATTCAGAGACACAGAAGCATGGAATAGACTGTGGAATCTCAGAGGGTAGTTGGGGAAAGGTGGATGGGTGGGAAGAGATCAACTAGAGAACTTGTATGAATATATGAACCCATGGACACAGACAATAGGGTAGTGAAGGCCTGGGAAGGGGGTGCAGGCAGGCTAGAAGAGGTCAGTGGGGGGTGATGGAAGGGGACATATGCAGTGCTTTCAACAATAAAGATTTAAAATAAATCTCTCTATATATAAAACCCTAAGCAACCAGAACGACTGGTTGCTATGACGCGCACTGCAGAGGGGTGGGATGGCCAGCCAACCTCCCTTGGTCTCTCAGCTGGTTTGGCCTTCATTGACCCCCTGTACCCCGGTCAGGGTGGGGCTGGCTGAACCCCACCCATGCACAAATTTGTGCAGTGGGCCGCTAGTAAACAAACAAACACACAAACAAACAAGATAATCAGACCTGACCAAAGGACCGTGGCACACACATTTTAGGCATTCAATAACCTCTAGTTCAATAAATGAGTCAACATGAAAATACCATATATTTGGTTAAATTATTTTTATATATATTTTATTGATTTTTTACAGAGAGGAAGGGAGAGGGATAGTTAGAAACATCGATGAGAGAGAAACATCGATTAGCTGCCTCCTGCACACCCCCTACTGGGATTGTGCCTGCAACCAAGGTATATGCCCTTGACCAGAATTGAACCTGGGATCCTTCAGTCTGCAAGCCGACGCTCTATCCACTGAGCCAAATCGGTCAGGGCTTGGTTAAATTTTTTATAAAAGAGAAAGATTTTTTTTAATGGCATCCTGCCTAGGATCTCTGCAATCAAGATGGATAAGCTTCCCATTATCTGAAATATTTGTTTATTTTTAAAAATTGTGTCATACTTTATAAAAATTTGAATAACTTTTAAAAATCCCTTATTCAAGCCTCCAACACTGCTATATAATTCGCTACATTTATGAAGTTCTAAGTGGGTGTAGAATGCTGCATTTTATACATATTTTATACATTTGTATAGATATAACTGTCATTAAAAAGGCAGTTCAGCATTCTAAATCACAGACATTTTCAAAGAACACTTTCTATACCAGGGCACTAAAGTGAGTTAAAGGGGGAAAAAACACACACAACAGTTTCTAATTTTCTTAGATCTGTAAGGAATTTGTTAAGTGAAGCCATTCTATTTTCTGTTGTTTGGTATAACTGCACACATTCTGGAGTTTTATCGCCCAATCCGCATCTTTACTTAAACTGATATTTATCATAATAATCATTACTGGTGATGACCAGTGAGCAGGCATAATCTCAATGTTTTCATGTATCTGTTACTATTAAGTTTTGTGCTTCACTTGGGACGACCACAAATAGGTTTATGTGTCTGCTGCCAGGATTACATTAGGTAAAAATGAAGACAATTAGTGGTTCTTCCTTGTAAGAATGTATTGGCATTAAAGCAACAACACTGAGATGCTTGCCAGAAGCTACCTGAGATAAAGCACAGAACAAATTCCTCCTGATGTCAGTTTGCCAAATATCTTTTGGGCAATCACTCATTTCCAGGCAGAATTTAGAAACAAGGCATCCACCATTAGTAAAATTTAATCACTGTAAATGTTCTGATTATTGGGGTTTGAAGGACAGAGAATCTCTCCAAAAGAGGGACATTCTCCATCTGCAAGATAGTGGACAAGCCTTCACAGAGACTCGGCTATATATTTACAAAATCCAGACATTATTTGAAGGATTTGATTGGGGATATTCATTGGTAACTGCCCCAGCATGCTCTTACTTATTCATCATCCTCATATGACTATCCAGAACTGAGCTGCAGAGAACTAGTCTCCAATGCATACGGTTATTCTACCATTTAATAATGAGATTGCTAACTAAAACTATATGAAGCAAAATGCCCAAGTGCTTATTCTTTACCAGATCTAAATAAGAGCTGAGTATGAAAATATATTAGAACTCCTTTAATTAGATAGAAATTGAACTTTATATTTTTTCTTTTTTTTGACTTTACTTTTTTTTTTTCATTAAAAGTATCAAATTTCCAGAAAAAACTTTGAATGTTGTGTTGGTTAAGAACATGAGATTTGGAATCAGACAAAGATGGGTTCAACTTTCAGTATTGTACTTTACATGGTTTTGTAAGGGAAGGTTCATTTCTAATCAACACAAGGATATTTTAAATATTAAGGAGCACAAGAAAACACTCAATAGTAGCTCTGTTTTAGAGATGAGGAATTTAAGACAGAGGAGTTACATAACTTGCTCAGGGCATAGCAAGTAAGCCAGAAGGCCTACATTACTAACCTCCGCTAGATGACTCCTATATGTGTGTTGGCACTGACTCCTATGGAAACCCTTAAGCAAAAAGAGGAATAAAACCTTTAACAATGAAAATAAGAGACAGACATTCAAAACAAAAATGCAGCCACCATCATTTGGGGAGAAAAAGGTGGTGCAGCTACTAGCTTTTATTTTATTACTAGGGGCCAGGTGCACAAAAATTTGTGCACTTGGGGCGGGGGGGAGGGGTCCCTCAGCCCGACCTGTGCCCTCTCACAGACTGGGACCCCTCAGTGGATGTCCACCTGCTGGGCATGCCTGACCAGCCTGATGAGGGGCTGATGGCTGTTTGCAGGCTGCCCACAGCTCCCATTGACCCAACATCCCAGTGAGGCTGGCTGGAATCAGGTTTCTGGGGTTTATTTATCTTCTATAATTGAAACTTTGTTATCTTGAGTGGAAGCCAAGGCAAGCAACGGAAGCCTCCTGTTTGCTCCAGCTCTGTGGCTTCTATAATTGAAACATTGTTGCTAGAGCAGAGGCCTGCCATTCTAGTCAGGCTGCTGCAAAGGAAGCTTCCCATGGCTGCTGGCCTCCATCTTGGATGGGTTAATTTGCATACAGCCACTGCGATTGGCTGGGAGGTGTGGCTTGGGTGGTGGGTGTGGCTTAGGTGTCTTGGAGTATGGTAAATTTGCATATTCTTCTTTTATTAGATTAGATTATTGTTTAATTACTGATATTCTAAGTATGGTAGCAGCACATATTCATTAAAAATATATGCGCAACCTAGAAGTTTGTAAAAAAATAAATAAAATTGAGGCCCTGGCTGGTGTTTCTCAGTAGTTACAGCATCTACACTAGTACTGAAGGGTTATGGATTCCATTCCCAGTCAAGGGCATGTACCTGGGTTATGTATGTTTGATCCCAGGTCTGGTTGGGGTACATGTAGGAGGTAATCAATTGATATGTCATGTCTTTCTCACATTGATGTTTCTTCCTCTTTCTCCCACCCCCCCACCAGCTTTTCTTTCCTTTCTTTCTTTATAAAATTCAATGGAAAAATATCATTGAGTGAAGATGAACGAAAAGAAAAAGCAAAAAAAAACGTCTGCCTTCTCTTTTTTCACTCTTCTCTGCTAGGTTGGAGGGCATGTCTTTAGACCCTTTCTGTTAATAGATGGATAAACCTGTGTCATTTAAATAAAATATCCTTCTGTGTCTACTATTTTTTCCTTATTCTATTACTCCTTTCTCTATTTGCACCCATTTCTCTTTCCAGAGAACTTGGCATAAAAAGTATGCTTACTTCTCAGTCACTCTGCTCTGCTGATGTTGCTCAATAGCAAAAAGTTTAAATAGCAAATGCCCATGGTAAAGGAATATTTGGAGAAAGTTTCTTATACTCATTGATTTCTGTGCAGTAGAGAGGTCTTATTCTGTTACCACCAAAATGCCTGAGCTGGCCAACAAATAGAAACAATGCCACAATACCAACCTAGTAAAACACACACACACACACA
>PVJC01032126.1:0-20133 GCA_004026665.1 Murina feae
TGCTGTTTAAGCCATCCTTTCTGTGATACTTTGTAATGGCAATTGTAGCAAAATCCTATCTAATAAAGAGGTAATATGCAAGTTGATCATCACTCCAACACACAAGATGGCCGCCCCCATGTGGACACAAGATGGCCACTACAAGATGGCTGGCAGGGGAGGGCAGTTGTGAGTGATCAGGTCAGCAGGGAAAGGTAGTTGGGAGGCACCAGACCTGCAGGGGAAGGCAGCTGGGAGGGACCAAGCCTGCAGGGGGAGGGCAGTTGGGGGGAACCAGGCCTGCAGGGGAAGGTAGCTGGGGGTGACCAGACCAGCAGGGGAGAGCAGTTAGGAACAATCAGGCTGGCAGGGGAGGGAAGTTGGGAGAAACAAGGCCTGCAGGGAAGGGAAGTTGGGGGAAACCAGGTCAGCAGGGGAGAGCAGTAGGGAGGAATAAGGCCTGCAGTTGGGGGTGACGAGGTCTACGGGGGAGGCAGTTGGGGGTGACCAGACCTGCAGGGGAGGGCAGTTGGGGGTGATCAGGCCTGCAGGGGAAAGCAGTTAGGGATGGCCAGGCTGGCAGGGGAGGGCAGTTAGGTACAATCGGGCCAGTTAGGTGTCGATCAGGCTGGCAGGGTAGTGGTTAGGGGGTGATCAGGTTGGCAGACAGAAGTGGTTACGGGCAATCAGGAGGCAAGCAGGCAAGCGGTTGGAGAGGGTGCAGGCTGGGCTGATTGACATCCCTCCCCTCCCCTGCACAAATTTCATGCACCGGGCCTCTAGTAATATATATTGACACTAGCATCACAAAACACCCAGACATAAGTCTAAGTAAATATGTGCTACACAGAAAACTTCAAAACATTAATGAGAGGAATTAAAGAAGACCCCCCAAAATGGAGGGGTATACTGCAGTAAAGACTTAATATTGAAATGACATGAATTCTCCTCAGATTAATCTATAGCTTCAATGTAATCCCAATAAAAATTCCAACAGATTTTTTTTGTTGGAACTGGCAACTTCATTCTAAAATAGCTGAAAACAGACATGGCACTCTTAAAGAATGAAGTTGAAGAAATTACACTACGAGATAGCAAAACTTATTATAAAGCCACAATAATCTAAAAGTAAACAATAGCTTCTAAATAACACAATAGGAGTATATCTTCATGACTTTGGGATGGGGGAAGATTCCTTAAACAAGGTATAAAAATGTCTTCTCTCATTAAATGAAAAAATTGGTCATTCTAATTATTTTTAATCAAAAGAGTAGAAGATATTATTCTACCACAAAATAAAAGGTACCTGCAATACATATATCTCATAAAGAACTTGTATCAAAAATATAAAGAACTCCTAAATCAATATGGAAATATGGAACACAGAGAATCAAATATTAAAATGGACAAAAAAACTTGACTAGGCACTACCCCCTCCTCACCCCAAAAAATATCAAAATGGCAAAAAAACAACAACACACACATGAATAAGTTCAATTTCAGTAGAGAAATGCAATTTAAAACCATAATGCAGAACACTGTATACTGCCAGAATGACTAACACTTATTTGTCAATGCCAATGCTGACAAGAATGTAGAACAGCTAGAACTCTCATACTTTGCAGATGGGGGTGTAAATTGGTAAAAACATTTTGAAAAACCTACTAAAGCTGAACATATGCATACCCTATAACCTAGCAATTTGACTCTTGTATACATTCTAACAGAAATGGGTACATATGTACTCCAAAAGATATATAGAAAAGTATTCATAGCAGCATTTTCTGTAAAGCCTCAGCTGAAAATAACCCAAATAATAGAATGAATAAATAAAATATGGCATATTCATGTACTAGAATACTGTCCTATATAATAAATCCCTAATATCAACTGAATGGTAGAATGACCGAATGCTATGACATGCACTGACCACAAGGGGAGTGCCGCTCAGCCAGAAGCTGAGCTCACAATTAGCAAGTGCAGTGGCAATTGCGGGAGTTTCTCCCACCTCCACAGCAGCACTAAGGACCCTTTGGGGGATGTCCATGGGGAGTGGGCCTAAGCCAGCAGGCAGACATCCCCTGAGAGGTCCCGGACTGTGAGAGGACATAGGTCTGGCTGAGGGACTCCCCCGCCACCCAGTGCATGAATGTCGTGAACTGGGCCTCTAGTGCTTCAATAAAAGTACACAAATTACTCTATGGCAAACACAGAATTTCATAGACATAAAGTGGATCAAAGAAGCCAGACATAACCTCATAAATATTATGATTCCAGTTATATGATATTTAAAACAGAAAATAATAATACATGGTGATTGAAGCCAGGATAGTATTTGCCTTTGACAAAGGGACAGTTGTGACTAGGAGTAGATATAAGGGGGTTACCATAGTGCTCTTTTGTATAAAAGTTTGCAGCCTTAAACTATTCATTGATGTGCATACAAATATTTTTAAGTAAATTTTTTAAAGTGTAATATACATATAAGAAAAGTGTATCAAATGGGATAGCTTGATGAATGCTTACAAATAAAACAACCTATGTAACTGCTGCCCAAATCTACCTACTTCTCCAGCCTCTTCACATTCACTCTTAACTCATTCTGGGCACTGCATCCACACTGGCTTTCTCTCCGCCTAATACTAGTCACCAGGCTACTCTCCTGCCTGCTAGGGTCCTTCCCCATGCCTGTCTCTGGGATGGCAACACTCTTCCTTTCTAGTACTTATTCAGGTACTGTCTGAATGGAGAAAACCCTCATTTAAGCTTCAAGGAGCCTTTCCTAATCTTTGACACATTAAATTCCTTCTCATGGCCTCCTGTACTTGTCTCTGTAGTATCTGTCATAGCTGCAGTTTTGTTTTAGATGGTTTATTTGATTAATGTCTGTAGACACTAATAACTAATTATGTAATTAATTAGTAATTAACATAGACATTAATTACTAGACTCTAAGCAGATGTTCACCATTATACTCCCAGCAGAAAGCATAGGGCCTGTCACACAATAAGTTCTCAATGAATATTTGTTTAATAAATGAAATTAAAGAGACATAAGAAAATCAAACTATAAAATAATATCATGAAAACAAGAAATTGATATTGGTGAGTTTTCCTTAATACTAAAATTTTAATTTTTGCTGTTGCTCAAGAGTAAATTTCTAACTATTTACACATTTTGGAAACCATCATTGACATCGAGATATAGTTGGAATCAACTCTGTTCTCCAAAAAGTATTCTTTTCTCATACAGCAAGTTTCCCTGCACTACAGAGGGTACTTCTAAGTTTTTTATAACCAAAGCCATATTCACAAGTTAACAAGGCAGAGCTCCATAACAAGTTTAAATAGTTAAAAACAAACAAGCAAACTATCAATGCCAAGTGCTGATAAGAATGTAGAGCAACTGGAACTATCAGGGACACACTGCTGTTGGGAGTATAAACTGATAAATACCAACAGAACCTTCACATTATTTACATTATTATTTTCAACCACTGTTGCCCTACTAACAAATAATCAAATAACCTCCCATGCAGAGTTTAGTTTTCTATTGATGAATCCAAAATTACAAGCACTCTATTTCTCAACAGTGAAAGAAAAATAAGTAGGTGACATTGGGGTATTTATTAATCCTTTGTAATATAAATTAATGTAAACTAAGTGATAGTATTTTAAAAGTATTATCAATTCTAAAACAAAACAAAACAGTTTTACAAATTAAATATAGCATATTTTAAAACAAATATTTGAAAATTTAAAAAGCTAATTGAAATAACTCTTAAAGTAAATTACATAAAATAATGTAATACTATGTTGTTATGCAGACATTTGTTAAACTTACCTGTGGATATCTCATTTTGTTTTTAATTCATTTAAGTAGGCATGTAGGCATCTATTTCTAATTGGCGTCATTATTGATTGTAGAGTAGGAGTGCTGTTTGATCTTATGCTTTTGGCATGTTATTCTTTCATCAGTGATATAGTTAAGTGACCATCATAAAGTGACTTCATTATATTTTGTTTGTTGCCCCCGAAAGGTAGACTTTGAGCAGCTGTATTTATTTAAATTCATATTAATGTTGTATTTTCTCCTCTGAAGCATGAAAGGTTATTCTCATAGAAGTTTTATTTAGCAATTGTTGTCTGCAACAATTTTTGGAATACTTTGTTTATATATTCCATAATAAAACATATGTACTATTTACTTTGATGTAAGTCACTTTCAAAACAGTGATCTTACTACCAAACACTCTAAATCTTCTTTTTAATTTAATTGCAGTTAAATTTTAAAAACTATCTTCTTTTCAAATTTCTGATTTCCAACCACACATGGGCTCTGGGCAGCTCGGCAATCCTCAATCCCCCTTTCCTTTATTCTAATAAATCATTCCAAATATTTAAAATTGTTCTCAAATCTTTTAATTATTTCCATCTTCTCCACCCATTTGAGGTAGATGGTCTTGTCTCTAAGATTTCAGAGAAAAATAGCAGCTTGTCTCATTTCTAAATATATCTCTACTAGAGGCCCAGTGCATGAAATTCATGCATGGGGGTGAGGGGTCCCCTCAGCCTACACCCTCTCCAATCCGGCACCCATCAGGGGATGTCTGACTGCCAGTTTAGGCCCGATCCCTGGCATTCCTCCCACAATCCTGGACCACTGGCCCCTAATCGCTCACCTGCCTGCCTGACTTGGTCACCCCTAACTGTGCCCCCCGATGGCCTGATTGCCCCTCACTGCCTCTGCGTGCTGGTCTGATTGCCCCTAACTCCCCCCTCCCTGCTGGCCTGGTTGCTCCTAACTGCCCCCCAACCCCATCAGCCTGGTCATCCCTTAATGCCCCTCCCTCCCGCCAACCTGGTTGCCCCTAACTTCCCCCCACTGCTGGCCTGATCACCTCTTACTGACCCCCTGCCAGCCTGGCCACCCCCATGGCCCCCTCACCGGCCTGGTCATCCCACACAGCCTACTTGCCCATGCAACCTGCTGTTCTGTCATTTGGTCATCCCTCACTAACCTCCCTGGCAGCCTGGTCGCCCCATGCAGCCTGCTTGTTCAGTCGTTTGGTCGTCTCTCACTAACCTCCCCTGCTGGCCTGGTCACCCCATGCAGACTGTTCAGTCATTTGGTCGTCCCTCACTAATCTCCCTGCCGGCCTGGTCATAGGAAGCCATCTTGTGAGGGTGTGAGGTTTAATTTGCATATTTACCTCTTCATTATAAAGGATTTTTCTGTCCAGAGCTAACCCAGCAACCTGTGCTCTTCACACCATCACATCACTATCTTCCTGAATCTTATTCAATCACTTGTACTTTTGATAACTTCTTTTCTTTTGGCTACATTTTCTTAATTTATAAATACATCCCAGTCTCTCTCATTTCACAAAACTCTTTCCTTCTATTGATTAGCTATTTTTTAATTGTTATCAAAACACTTCATGGGAAAAAAACAACAACCTACTCTTAACTCTAAATAATAGCATAACAATAATAATAATTAATTATTACTACTATATTAACCCATTCAACCCTCACAGAAACTCTGTTAAGGTAAGCAGTTTTTATCTCTGTCATGGAAGAAGAAACTGAGGCACAGAGAGGTAAAGTAACTTGCCTAAAGTCACATAGCTAGTAAGTGGAAAACCAGATACCAGAGCCAAAGTTCTTTCCCACTATGCAACGCCTCATCCCTTGGGTAAGCATATTTACACACATGATGTTAATTGTTAATTATATGCTGATAACCACTATCATCAATTTGCCCAGACTTGATTTTTCTGTATTTTGTTTCACTACTTTCTCTTTTGAGATACTTTACTCTTGATATATTCAAAAGACTTAGTCTCCATCATTCTTCTCCCTATGCTACCACTATGCTTACTACAAAATACAAATCTATCCATTTTCTCACTTCAAATCTTCAATGACTCTCCATTACGTATAGAAGGAGATCACCAGTCTTCAGCAAGGCGCACAAGGCTCTTCATAACCTGGTCCAAATTACCTTCTCAGTCTTACTTCTGCTATTACTTACTCATACATATCATCTAGTCACCAAACTTCGAAAAGTATGTTACACTTTGTCATACCCCTTGCTCCACACAGAATGTTCTCTGTTTGGGAAGTCATTCTTTATCCTCTCCTCTTTATAAATCATTATTAATCTCTATTTTCCCAACATTTCTATATTACCACAACATTTGTTTAAAAAAATAACTACCTTCACAATATCATACTGGGCTAGCATTCAGTACCAAGAGCAAAGCAGTCACTCAGAACACATTTGATGAATGAATAGCTATAGCTCTTCGTTAATATTCAAAATCAATGTGCCCTGGACATAGGAAGATAAATTAATAATCATAGAAGATACCATAATCTTAATTAATCATTATTTGCCTATGAAATGCCTAAAAACTTAGTAACACAGAGAGGATATTTTTACAAGTATAGACTCTCTTTCTTGAAGTACCAGTAAACAAAAAACACAGGCAATCTTTGAGTAAATAATAAAATACATTAAGAAAAAAGAAAGTCATAAATGTAAAGCCGTATCCAAGCCACAAGACTTGATCATAAATAGCCATCAAATTATAAATATTATCAAACATTCCCAATGAAACAAACACTGAAGTGTTAGGCTGAATAGTTTGCCCCACTACACTAGTTCCTAGGTATATAAAATATTCTGACACTAGTGTGACACAGTCATGGCATTTACCAAATGGTTTATTAAATTACATTTATAAATCACAATGGCATCAGCTTACATGTACAACTGAATATAAGGGTGAAGTGGATTGAAGCTGTCTCACTGAGCCACAAGTGTGGGAAACTGCATTGCTCAGTTTTGCTATAACAGAAAAGGTAAATTGCATTAAGTAGATCTTAAAAAAATTCAACCAAAAAGCAATGTGATTCCCAGTATGTTTTAAATGGTTGTTTCCTCTACAGTCATTTCCTCTTAATTCTATTGAGAAAATAAAAATGTAAAGGTTATAAAATTAGGTGATGATAGAAATGCAAGTAGCACAAACAGAGCAGAGTAAGATAAAATACTCAAGCTGTTTGGTCACTTAAATTACAGTGAAGTCAATTAAATGTGGCTTATTTCTTTAAAAACTGTTGAGTATCTCAGTGAGAGCTTTTTTCTTAATTTATATAAATTCAAATATCAACAATTTTTTATTGTATTTAATTATGTGAGTGGTCTTTGGTGATTCTGATCCTGAAGTTACTGTCTTGCTTTTTTATATGCTAAGGTTCACACATGGGCTGGTCTAAAGTTCAGAGTTCAAAATAATTCAACTTTTAATATATATAATGAAAACTTACACCTAAGTCACTCACCAGAACAAAAAAACCAAATTAATATTGCTGTTGTAGACTAAACAAAAGCAGGAGTTGTCGTCAGTCCTTAAAACTTTTACTGTTTTTCTAGCCTCAAAGAGGAAAAGCATTTTGGAAATACAGGGCTCATTAAAGAAGCCCTTTAAACTACTGTTAGAACTCAGGATTTCGCCTCACAGGTGGAATTCTATGCAAAGATTTAGTGGCCATACTTATTTATATTTGTCAGTATTTTTAAATTTTATACTCTACAGAGAGCAGCTGATGTTTGGCATCACAAAGTTCATCATTAAAATTACAGTATATCGAGTTCAATTCACAAAAAGAGAAATAAAACTTTTATTTGTTAAGAAAAACCTTATCATGTATGATTTACTTTTCTTCCTGCATCGCCAAATTTATATTTTTATCTTAATTAGGATATATGGCATAACAATAAAATTAATTAAAAATAATCCAATACAAATACTAAATCACCAAAGTACTAGAATAAAAACAATTCTTTAGTAATGCTTAAACAAAAATTCTGGAGCTTGGAAAACAGTTACTTACATGCTTTCCTGCATTAACAAAGGACAGGTAATAATGATGGCTTGTATGACAATATTGTCTTTGTTAGTTAGCCCCAACAGAACTAAAGATTTCCTGATTACAACTTTGTAATCCAAGTCAACTGAAAAGATTTCTGCAGAAGGGAAACAAAGAGGAGTCTGAGTGCCAGCATTTAAGTGGACTCCACTACCTAAGTTTACTCTTCAGTGAGGAGCACTGTAAATAAGAGGAGCTCTTACTTCCACAGCCCGTGCTAGGTCATGACCTGAACGCACTGTACTGGTGTAAAAGAGAAAGTTGTGCGGGAGTCTCAGATTTGCATGCTTCTCCGCTTCACCTTCAGAGTCCTGTAATTGCATAGGGCCTTACCATGAAATGTTCACTCTGTACTGCATTTCATCGTCAAGACTTTTAAACAGTTGCTTTTTTTTTTTAATTATAATGGGCCAATTATGAGCCAGTCACTCAAGCAGTCATTAACAATAGATTTTTTAAATTGTATTTTTAATGTATTTTATTTTGGATAAAAGACCTTAAAAGTACCTATGGCAAAGGGAAATCATACATTGGATTAACAGCAAAATCTGTTTAATAATGACTTGTCTTTTATTTACTACAACAAAATAAATCCCAGTGAAAATGCTAAAAAACTGACAGTGTGAGACAAAAAAATGGTTGGGGGGAGTAGGGAGGAGGAGGAAGTTGTACTCTCTATACTGCTAAAAAAATTAAAATGAAATCATGTGTCTTTTTGCATGCAGCTATCTCTTTGTTCTTTTCTAATTTGAAAGCCCAAATAATACATTATTTTATCAACATAGGACTTTGCTCTCTATATAGAAATTTTCAGGATTAATATTTTAAATGTAAGTTAATAACGCTTAATGCAATTACAAAGTAAGCTAAATCATAAAAAAATTTTTTTCTCATTTATAAAGACATGTTAAAAGTTTAT
The DNA here is from genome assembly GCA_004026665.1 of Murina feae. Taxonomy (NCBI): domain Eukaryota; kingdom Metazoa; phylum Chordata; class Mammalia; order Chiroptera; family Vespertilionidae; genus Murina; species Murina feae. The sequence continues at coordinate 8,839 of PVJC01032126.1, forward strand.
TTATTAAAACTATTGTTTAAACACTACAGTGTGAAAATCTTTATTCACTTCAATGGATATATGAATAAAAATGCCCTTTAAGAAATCTTAAAGGAATTTTGAATGAACATAGTTTGTGAACAGATACATAAATGTGTTTTTTTAAGTTGATTCTGTTGAAACCTCTTAAGTCTTAAGCATAATTAAGACTCACGTGATTTAATAAATCATTAATTAGGACGTTTTAAGGACACAGCCTGACATTAGAAAAACCCTCTCTTTGGGGGCCATACATGTCGTACTCTGGATTTTTAAAGTTTGTTTTAAGTATATAAATATATATACACACACACATTTTTTTTAAAGTATATAATGTATATATATATATATTTAAGCATATAAATATATAAAGTATACAAATATATATAAAAAGCATATTTTTTATGTGCATATACAAAACTATTCCAAAAAAGTGTCACAACACACTCTGATTTTTGTTTTTAAAAAACATACACACTTTTTAAATGTTCCAGGTTTTAAAAACCTTATATTTTCTACCTCCAGAATGGGCTGAGTGAAAGCAGGGGGTTCTGCAGCCTTTGGTTAATTAATCTGTCGCCTGAATGACAGTATGCCTAGGGGCATGGCGCTGGCATCCCACACAGGGTCCCAGTGTGCTTTCAGCCCTGGATAGCCACATTCTGCACGCCAAGACTTTGCCCAACAAATAGCAAAGAGACCTTCAGAGCTGTTCTTCTGTCTCAGACATTCCATTTAATTAATGTAACCCCTCTTTATCTTAAAGTTTTAATAAATTTAGAAGGTGAGGCAAAATCAACATATTTATGCCACTGATGCAGTAACTAGTTGCTCTAGCACTTTTCTTATGTATCCAAAAGGCTTTTTTACAAGGCATAAAGAAAATGAACGCAAAAAAATGTAATAAGATGTTCAGAGATTTTCAAACATGCTACTTGATCTATTAAAAAAATATTTGTAGAACCCAATGTTTAAGAATTCAATGAAATGAGTCTGGCAATTCATTTTACTGGGCTTAAAGATTTTATATTATAAAAATATAAAGCATATACCCACCTCAAAACACTTTGAAAATTACTAATACCTAATCTTTAGCAAGGTAAGGCAATTTCTTAAGCAACAGGATACAAAGGACATTTTCCTAATCCTTTTTACTGCTAGAACAAAACATCTTCCAAATCAAGATAAAATCACTACATCATGAATGTTAATATCACTCAGATAAATAATACCTTATAACTAGAAAAGATAATCCCTTTAGGGAGAAATGTTGTGTTAAAGTGGGGTATTCTTTTAGTAGTGTAATAGAATGGTTTCTACCTAGTCCCAGATAGAAAATCAAAATCTGCATTTAAATGGAAATATTTTAAAACAGATAGGACAAAAGGCTAAAATCATAAGGAATATCTCTTTTCTTACAAAATCCTTCATGAGAACTTTCCTGGAAAGTATGATTTTAAGATTTTGTCTATGTTTGTTTCAGTTTTCTGAAGAATTTGCAGCGCAACATGATTAATTTCACAGGTTTATGAGTAACACATACCATTTGTGCCTAATATACCAAATTCACAAATTGGAGCAAGAATTGGGCTGCAAAATTTGTGCTATTACAAAAACAGATTTATGATTTAGGTTAATGCAGAGTTAAAATGAGCCCTCTATCAGATTCCTTTTTTAAAGCATGCTGTTTTATATGTAATTCTTAGAAGGCAATAGCAGTTAGATGAAATCAAATAAAATCTCAGTTTCTTCAGCATTGATTCAAATCACCATCATAGTTAAAAGTAAAAGAGAAAGCAAAATGCTAGGCAATATTATAACAACTGCTCTTTGCGACCTAAAAGATTAATTTTCTGTTCTTCGATAGTTGGGGCAATTTTCTTAAATCCTGAAGGCACTTGACAGCACTGCACACTTCTTAATGCTTGCATTTACTTTTACATTATAAAACAATAAAACAGCAGGATAATGTTCAGGCAGTTTAGAGACTTGTAACATTACCACAAATAATTCTACAGTATTATGGCAAAACATAAGCTTTTTAAATGTGGGCTTACTAAAGGAAGGGCGATCTATATTCATTGAAAGTAGTACACTGACAAATAAGATTCCAAATATAACTTCAATGTGGAACCTAGTTATAAAATAACTAGTGGTCCAGTGCACGAATTCATGCACATAGAAAGAAAATTAATCAGAATATTTTAATATCACTATTCACCCTTTATAATAGAAGTATCAACCAAATTCACGATCAACAATGACAGATTGACAGATCAAAATACACACATGGGATTGACGCCAGCAAGAGCTTTTTATGTATCGTGCATGTGCAAGTCAATTTAGCCTTTTATATACATATAATAAACTTGCTTAATTAGACCTGTTTTCTGATGTAGCTGAACTTTTTCCAGCCCAGTGAAGCACTCCAACTTCTCTTTCAGGTAATTGGCAGCAACACAACAGTAATTATCAACACAAAGCATATTATTATTATAGATCATGCAGGGAGAACAAAGGGTAAATACTTAACTGCAGAAGTCTTTGACTATATTCTGCATAATGTGAGAAAATCTGAAGTCATTTTCAAGGCCCATCACTTCTTACTTCTTTTCAGTCGGATCAAGTTTCTAAACTTTCTAAATCTCCATTTTTCGACTAATGAAAAGAAAACAGAATTCTACCAAGTCTCCTATGTACCTAGTCGAGGACTTCTGTGAGGATCAAATGAGATGAGGCATGGGAAAACGCTTCACAGACATTTGGTTAAAGTGTGAAATGTTTGCACCTGGCTATAAAGCAAGTCGTGTTCCTGGGCTGAAGAAACTGCAAGGAGGATAGTCACTAGGGAGAGGAAGCCAGGAGTTGCTACGTGACATCATTACCCAGTGCCCACAGCCACTGTTTCTGGGCTGGGCTGGGCTATGGGCTGCATTTTGCGCCATGGGGTCTTGGCAGCGTTGGCTGTGATTTGGCGGGTTGTTGCTCCAGGGTGGTGGCAGGGCCTATGTCCCTTTTGGGAGAAGCTAAGTGCTGCTTTGTGGGCACCAGGTCCATGGAGCCATTTACTGTTAAATGGCTGTCACTAGGGAGAGGAAGCCGGGTGTTGCTACATGACGACATTACCCGGCATCCACAGCCACTGTTTCTGGGCTGGGCTGTGCTATGGGCTGCATTTTGCACCATGGGGTCTTAGCAGTGTCAGCTGTGACTTGGTGGGCTGTTGCTCCAGAGTGGTAGCAGGGCCTGTGTCCCACTTGGGGGAAGCCAAGTGTTGCTTTGTGGATGCCAGGTCTGTGATGCCGTTTTTCTGTAAATGGCCAGTGCACATCACAGCAGCATGTGTTGAGCATCTGACCCCTGGTGGTCAGTGTGCGTCATAGAGACCAGTCGGATGGACACTTAGCATATTAGGTTTTTATATATATACTAGAGGCCCTGTGCACTCAGGGGGATCCCTCAGCCCGGCCTGTGCCCTCTCACAGTTTGGGATCCCTCAGGGGATGTCCACCTGCTGGCTTAGGCCCGCTCCCTGGGAGATCAGGCCTAAGCTGGCAATCAGACATCCCTCTGGTAACCTGGGAGCCCTCGGGGGATGTCCACTTGCCAGCAGGGAGCAGGCCTAAGCTGCACTTGGACATCCTTAGCAATACTGAGAAGGTGGGAGAGGCTCCCACTGCCACCACTGTATTGGCAGCCATCAGCCTGGCTTGTGGCTGAGCAGAGCTTGCCCGTGTGGGAGCACACTGACCCCCAGGGGGGAGTTCCAGCATTGAGCGTCAGAGTATGTCATAGTGAGCAGTCATTCCCAGTCGTTCTGCTATTAGGGTCAATTTGCATAGCACCCTTTTATTATATAGGAGGATAGAGGCCTGGTGCATGGGTGGAGGCCGGGTGGTTTGCCCTGAAGGTGTCCCGGATCAGGGCAAGGTTCCCACTGGGGTGCCTGGCCAGCCTGGGTGAAGGGCTGCGGGCTGTTTTCAAAATGACCACATCCTCTTCAGAGTGGGGATCCCCGCTGGAGAGCCTGGCCAGTCTGGGTGAAGGGCTGATGGCTGTTTGCAGGCTGGCCAAGCCCCACAGCGGGAACTCTCACCCCAAGAGGTTGTGGCCATCCTGTGTGAGGGGCTGATGGCTGTTTTCAGGCTGGCCAAAGGCCCCAGTGACCCAAGCTCCCAGAGATGCTAGCTGGAAGCAGGTATCTGGAATTTATTTATCTTCTATAATTGAAACTTTATTGCCTTGAGCAGAGGCCACAGCTGGCCAGGGCAGGTGGAAAGCTTGGCTTCCTCCATTGCTGGGGCAACCAAGCCTCCTGCTTGCTCCAGCTCTGTGGCAGATGGCCACCATCTTGGTTTGGTTAATTTGCATATAGGAGCTCTGATTGGCTGGTGGGCATGGCTTGGGGTGCAGCAGAGTGACACCAATTTGAATGTTTCTCTTTTATTAGTGTAGATAAACTAGAGGCCCGGTGCATGAAATTCATGCATGGGGGGGACCCTCAGCCCAGCCTGCACCCTCTTCAATCTGGGACCCCTTGGGGGATGTTCAACTGATGGGGTCTAAACTGGAAGTTGGGCATCCCTCTCGCAATCTGGGACCACTGGCTCCTAACTGCTTGTCTGCCTGCCTGATCACCCTTAACCACTCTACCAGCCTGCTTGATTGCCCCTAACTGCCTTTGCTTGCTGGCCTGATAGCCCCCTAACTGCCCCCCTGCCAGCCTGGTTGCCCTCTAACTGTCCAGAAAGAAGTTGGATATTGGAAGATGTCTACTGGACCCGGTCTAATTAGCACATTACTCTTTTATTAGTATAGATAGTATTTTAAAGGTTTAAAAAAGTAAAATCCATGCTAGACTGAATTTTCTTTGTCATAAATTAAAATACAATTAATTTTCAAGCACATTGCTTACCGACAGGGAAAGGCTTCCCACCTTTCTTTGAATTTATAATAGAATAAGTGGCTTTTGCCATCTCAGGAACCAACCATCTATAATAATAGAAGTGTAATATGCTAACTAGACCAGACATACTTCTGGACATCCTTCCAGATGACCTTCAGGACGAATCTGTGGTTGAGAGGGAAGCCCAGGTCCCAGGTGCCTGCTGGCAGCCGGAGGGAAGCCCGGGGTCCAGGTGCCAGAGGGAATCCGGTGCCAGCAGCCAGGGGAAGAAAGGCCTACTCTTGCACAAATTTCATGCATCAGGCCTCTAATATTAGATAATTTGATTATTTTTCCTCAACAATGTTGTCAATCAAGAGACTTTACAATGACATGTTTAAATATTCAGGCATTTTGACGGTGGTCACACTTGACTGTTACATTGCAAGTAATAAGCCAATCTGCAGAACTTGGCCATACCATCTCTTTTCTAAAACCAGCTCATCTTCTAATAACTTCTGCAAGTTCTGATACATTCGTATTGCTAGAAGCTGCCTGTTTTTGTACAGTAAACCATGTGGCTCTCTTTATTTAAGGTACATAAATGACATATTATTAAAAGCATAATGGGAATAGTTCCTGTATATGTATTGGGTGATTTTCTCACTTTCAACATGTAATGCATTTCAACCCAGTTATCCATGATGAGAAAGAGTAAAACCACTTCTCTGCAGTAACCTAATTCTCATTTATACTATTGCCTCCATCCCTGCTCCCAATTCCCCACCCCTCATCCTTCACTCTCAAAACTCCTAGCAGTAAAGTTTTTCAACTATCAATGGGAGATGCTATACAATAAAATCAAATCACCAAAAATAAACCTTGATGTATGTCATCATTAGACTACACTAGCAGCAAACCAGACTAGGGAAGCTGTACATGGAACCATCACGGAAGATCTAAGACCCGTGGATCTTTTAAATTAAGATGAGTTACCACTTCCTGAAATTGGGAACAACTGTAGAAACATGGTAAATTATGTTTTAAAAGAAAATGTAACCCCCTCATCCTTATAGAGATTAGACTCTCATAGCTAATGTGCAAGGAAACTGGCTTTTAAGCTAACATATCCCTGTTCTAAAATAAATGATTCTCTCAGTTAGCAGGCATCCAGAATCGAAAAACTCACCATTTCAGTATGGTCTTAGACCAGCAGCACTGGCATCACCTGGGCATATGTTAAAGAAAATCTCAGGCTTCACCCAGACCAAGTGAATCAGACCTTGAATCCTGTATAATAAAAGCCTAATATGCTAACTGTCCAGTCATCTAGTCGTTCATTCAACCAATCAAAGTGTAATATGCTAATGAAATGCTAAGGCCACTCAACTGCTCGCTATGATGTGCACTCATCACCAGGGGGCAGACAGTTGACCAGTCATTATGATGTGCACTGACCACCAGGAGGCAGACAGTTGACCTGTGGACCAGTCGCTATGACGTGCACTGGCCACCAGGGGGCAGACGCTCCAACCAGTGGGTCAGCTTGTTGCTGGGGTCCGGCCAATTAGGACTGAGTGAGATGGGCTGGACATGCCCCGGGGACCTCCCATGGTCCTTCCCCTCTCGTGTCCCTCCCTATCCTCAATCATGCACCAGTGGGGTCCCTCAGCCTGGCCTGCACCCTCTCACAATCTGGGACCCCTCGCGGGATGTCAGAGAGCCAATTTTGGCATGATCCTGCAGGCCAGGCCGAGGGATCTCACTGGTGCACGAATGCACACTGAAATTCAAGATGCTCTGATATAAGAGTTTTTCTGGTTCCACCATTTAATCTTCAGTAAGAGACATAAAACAGTGAAGGACATAACAGTTTGTATTGATAAAAATACATAAGTATTACAGATAAACACAATATAAATAATAAAAGAGAAAGAGAATAAACGTGAGTAAAACTTCAGCCATTAAATTAGCTCTAGGTCCTGCAATCTTTATAACATTAAAAAGGTAGTCTAAGTTATTTTTTTCCAAATTCTAAATAACTATTTAGTAAAAATTATCATAAAATAAATATTACTTGGTTTATTCTTACAAATGAACTTTGTATTACTATAGTACTATTAGTATTATTATTTTACTAAATAGTTCACTAAATTCAAAACAGCAGCATTATAGTTTTTTGGTTGTTTTTTTTTAATGGCATAGTAAAAATAGCCAACACTAATAATATAAGGTCAGAGAGAGAGAGAGAGAGAGAGAGGGAGAGAGGGAGAAGCATAAGGTATTTTCTATGAAGTAGCTAGTGGACATAAAATTGCATCTTAAACCTGAAGTATTATCTGTAGAGTCTAAAATATTACATTTGGTATTTAAAATATATACCCCAGACCTAGCTAGTTTGATTCAACGGATAGAGCGTCAGCCTGCGAACCGAAGGGTCCCAGGTTCCACTCAGATCAAGGACACATGCCCAGGTTGCTGGCTCAATTCCCAGTTGGGGGCATGCAGGAGGGCAGCAATCAATGATTCTCTCTCATAATTGATGTTTCTATCTCTCTCCCTTTCCCTTCCTCTCTAATATCAATAAAAGTATATTTAATATATATATATATGTGTGTGTGTGTATATATATATATATATATATATATATATATATATATATCCCCCCAAATGATAACTCTACGATCTCCATCATCATTTATTTGATGAGAAAAAATTGGAAGTAATTTCCTAATACTGCTAAACTTAATAATGCCAATAGAAAATATACTAGTTGATATCCAGGAGGAGAACATAATATGGCTATTCAAAAATTAGAACCTATCCAAAAAAAACGAATTGCAAACAACATTACACCTGTAACGTTAAAAACAAACAAACATATGTATCTATAACTGCATCTGTGTTCATATACATGCCACATTAGCATACAGTATATTAATAATTGTGCCCTCTTTGCAACTGGCTATCTTTGCAGGTAGCCCCACTGAATCACTGGAAACTGACCTCTTGCAATAATAGGGGGGGGGGGGGAATCACTCTGTGCTTTGAGTTGCATGTCGAAGTTGCCCTAACACATCTCTTTGACTTTTTTCCAAGAATGAAATGCAGTCAAAGATGGGCAGAATGTACTCCCAGCTTGTATTCACTAAATGCTAGGAATTATAAAAACAGAATTCCAAGCTGAGTTTTATATACATTAAATAAAGACTGAGAGTTTCACAATACAAATAACTCATGTTTAAACAGGTGTTATTTATGGAAATCTATTAGGTAATAGGTACCAATGGCCTTAAAAATAATTATGTACTTTGATCCACTACTTCTAAGTTTAAAAACCTATCTTAAGGAATTGTCAGAAATGTAGACAATAATTAATGTACCCAGAGCAAGGTGTTATTATTTACAGTAAAAACGAGATTCAACCTAATTTACAAAATATAGCCATATGATGGAATATTAAGTAGCCATTAAATTATGTTCATAAAGAGGTTTCCATGGCATGGGACAATGCTCCTGACATCTAAAGTTAAAAAAGGAGTATACAAAGTTATAGACACAAATGATTACACATACACACATACGTGTGTGTGTGTGTGTCTATGTATGTGTGTTAAATATATATGTGAAAAATGTCAAAATGTTAACTCTGAATGATTGAATTTTAAGTAAGATCTTCATATATTTTATACTTTTATATATTTTTTAACTTAACTTGTAACTTAACTTTAACTTAACTTTCTTTAACTTGTAAGTATCAAAGAAAATTAAATAATAACAGGTAAAAATAAAGAACAATGTGAAAACCCTTCAAGTTTATGGTAAAAGTAATTCACGAAATAAAGAAATTGTGTGTGTCTGCAAGAGGAATATGAAGAACTTTGTTTCAGAAGAAAACACTCTCCCTTAGGGCTACAAAAGAGGTAACACAGAGCTTTTTAAAAGACCACGTAGTTAAGCATAAAAAAAAATGAAATAAAAGTACCGAAAAATCAGTCTATTAGAATCTAATCTTTTCTAATAAAAGCGTAATATTAAAATTGACTGTTTCTTCGGGACGCCTAAGCCACTCCCACCAGCCAATCAGAGCAACTGTATGCAAATTAGCCCAGGCAAGATGCGGAGGCCGCAGCCCTGGGGTCCAGCAGGGCAGACAGAAGACCTCTGCCTCGGTATCCAAGCCGCAGTCGCAGGGCGGGAGAAGCGAGTCAGCCAGTAAGCCCTTCCTGTCTGCCTCCGCCCCCTCCAGGGCAGGGTGGGAAGAGCGAGCCTGCGCTGAAGGGGCGGGACCAGCTAGCCTCCCAGAGGCTGTGGCCTGCAAAGCGCCCGATGGCCGGGCACACACACAGGAGGCTTAAGCCTCCTGTGTTTGTAAGCCTCCTGTGTGTGTGCACCCCAGCCAACATACAATTGTGAAAGCGAGCCCACAATGCTGTCCAGGGGAGACAGAAGCTGTGCCATTGGCGTCCCCGAATGGAAGGGTAGATGGTCCAGAGGTGGAGGTGCTCCTGCTTTGCAGCTTTAGTGCCAGGGCTGCATGGGCAGCTGACCCCTGGCTGGGGCTGAGCCCTGAGCTGGAGGTTAATGCCCCCTCACCATGGAAGCTTTAATGAGGTAAAAAGGGCTGCTCCCTCTCTCACACACACACCGCCTCCTGGGCCCACTCTCTCGCTGGCTCCATTTTCTCTGCCACAGGGGCAGGAGTCTCCTGTGAGAGGTCCTGTCTCCCTTCAGAGCTGGGGTGAACACGCGGGAGCCAGGAGACAGAGAGACAGGCAGGGGGCAAGGTGGAGGGAGCAGCAGCCAGGGAGAGTTTGGGGGGAAGTAACCAGGTGGGGAAGGGGTGGAACAGAATGGAGGGAAGAACTTTATAAAAGATTCAGTGGACAGCAGAGTTAGAAAAAGAGGATGTATGAGTGAACTGTAGGGCCTATAATGAAAACCAAGTATAGTTGTGTACTGGGGACAGATTTTAAAAGAAGAAGTCAGAAAAGAAAAAAAGATAAATGATAGTGGATAATTAGGCAGGTAGAGAGATAGGTATTAAAACAGTGGAAGTAAGTAGAGAAGATAGTATTGCAAAGGTAGGATGAGAGAAAAAGAGGGAGGGAAGAAAAGTTATACAGGGGGAACTGGTAGAGCTTAAAAAAAGAATGGGAAGAAGGAAGGAATGGGGAAGGGAGCAAAGCAGGTCAGAGGGAGGAAGTGAAGAAAAAATGAAGGTGCGAAGGAAGGAAAAGGGGAGGGTGGGCAGGGGTAAAGATAAAGGAAAGAAGGAATGTGGGAAGGGAAGGAGGGTAGTAGAAAAATGAGAAGAATGATGATGGAAAAGAAGTAGGAAATAAGGAGGAAAGAAAAGTTTATAAATGATGAGTCAGTAGGAAAAGTGTTACATAAAGGAGAAAAATTGTGTGAGAGGAAGAAGCCAATAAGGAAGCCAAATACAATTGTGCGTGAAGGGGATAAGATTAAAAAAGAAAGTTAATAGGGGTGATCAGACCGGCAGGGGAGGGCAGTTAAGGGGGATCAGGCAGGCAGGCAGGTTAGCAGTTAAGAACCAGAGGTCCTGGATTGTGAGAGTCCCCAAGAACTCCATATTGGAGAGGGTGCAGGTCAGGCTGAGGGACCACCCCCTCCCTGCCCCCCGTGCACGAATTTTGTGCACTGGGCCCCTAGTAACTAGATAAAGAAAGCAATGCCAATGTTATTTTTACTATGCAAAAGTATCAAATAATTGCAGCAAGTAAGTTATGAAAATAAATTAAAATAACACTTAGTTTGAGGATGGCTACTCCAAGTCGTAGGTTAAATATAAAGAAACTAGTTACTATTAAATCGTAACAGAATTAAATTTATAGATCCTTATTTTGCTTTCTACAAAATTGATAGCTATAATGACTGTTTTCTTCGCTTTTGTTAAACCTAGTTAAAACACATTTTAAACTGTTCAGATAATGAACACTATGCACTTAAATATTTGTATAATTCACAAGCTATGTCTTTTATAAAACAACTAGGGGCCCGGTGCACAAAAATTTGTGCACTCGGAGGGTGGGGGTCTCTCAGCCCAGCCTGTGCCCTCTTGCAGTCTGGGACACCTCTGGGGGGATGTCCACCTGCTTGGCATGCCTGGCCAGCCTGGGTGAGGGTTTGAGGGCCATTTTCAGGCTGCCCACAGCCCCTTCAGGGTTCCTGCACTGGGGGGTGGGAGGGCTGGTGAGTGCAGGCCTGGACGTTTCCCACCAGAGGGCCCACGATCGCACACGCCTGGTGGGCCCCCACCGCTGAGGCGACACACCTGGCACAGAGCTGGGTGGCAAGCCAGGGGCGGACGCTGGTGCAGGATCCCTCGGTGGGGCCCTGCTGCTGAGCAAACACACCTGGGGTGGAGC
>PVJC01032127.1:0-20132 GCA_004026665.1 Murina feae
ATAGCTGCCATAGTACATAATCAATGAAAATCCCAGAGATCATGTGAAACATTGTTTTATGTCTGCAGTAAGCACTAAGTGTTAATCCAATTGGCAACCCAGAGCCAGAAGAGATGCTCTCAAAATTCAGAAAGAGCAATTACTGCAATAAAACTCTCGCTTAGATAAATATAAAAGTGAAATGAAATAGAGGTTTTTAAATGTTAAAACATTGCTAACATGTGAAGAAAAGGAAATTTCACTCAGTGCATTAATGGTAATCAGAATTTCGTAAGATGAAACACCAATTCGATGTGTATTTTGTAAAAGGAATTCTAAACCAATAATAAAATGTATTCAAATTATAAACTGTGAGAGAATGCTAATAATTCTGGTGTACAAGGTGCCTTAGGGATGAATAGATTAACAGGAAAATCAGTGGTTTCATTTTTACTGACTTCCCTGAAGTTATTAGATTCCCACACCTAATTTACTACTTAAAGCAAATAGGTTAGAGGGATTAGGGATGCTAGCTGTATTCTCACAGGGCTTTTCTACATTTCCTGATATTCTATACATGTGAAAAAATATATATAAATGTAAGTAAATACAGAACCAAATAGCCATTTTGACTCAGATGAGTCCCATAGTGTTGAAAAAGTGAAATTACTGAAATGATGATTAAATGTATAATTTATGGATTCACATGCTGCCATGCCCACATTATTGTGCTATCTGCATAATGAAAGCAAAACCCCACACTAAATTTTACAGCTGGTTTAAGAATAACCTACAGAGATAAAAACTACACAAGGACTCACCATGTGCTTATGAGTGGAACAAGGGATATAAATGCAGAACCTGTGGGTTTGTTTGAGGCTTTGTAAATTCTCTCCTTCAACAGCAGTTCTTACCATATGGTAATGTGAGTGGATTAAGGAGGTAATAAGTGGGAAACACGGCTCCCCCCACTCATAGTACCTCACAGAATTTCTCAGAATCTCTTTCAGCAACTATTTTTGTTGTTTTAACAAAGGCATTTGATTTTGGCTCCACTTTTTCAATGGATGACATGATGGATGGATAATTTTTTAACAATTGGATAATTAGGCCTAAAGTCTTGCCAATGGGGAAAATATTAATTTGTTGCATATGTGTAGACATAGCCATATATCTTAGCCATTTGATCTCTCTCTCTATTTTTTTTCTTAGCATTATCCAAATATATATATTTTCTTAGAATTATCCAAAAGATACTGAAGCTACATCATTTAGATATACAAAAGCTTGTGTTAAGCATGTTGCTTTGTGAAAATTTGACCCAATTGCATATATTGATCTATTTTCAGATTGAGCCAGATGAAATAAATTGAGTTGTAAATATGAGGACCGTGTTCTTTCCCACAAAAGTCAGCCAACTAAATTTTGAAAAGACACCTTCTGCTGTGCATGATGGGAGGCATAGAAGTGAGGTTTGGAACCTTTATGATCTATTTTAGGCTGATGTCAAAGGGTTAAAATGATTACTTGAAGCATTAACTTTGACTATGAGGCTTTTATATTTTATTGAGAGCTAAGCTATTAAGTTTGCACTTTTGATGTACCATAATTGTAATAGTGTGACATTGTTTTGAGGATAATGTTGATTGATCATTCATAAGGCAAATCCTGCACCACGAATCAAGTATAAAAATAAAAGAGTAATATGCAAATTAAGCATCACTCCGTCACAAAGATGGCTCCCCCCATAGCCACAAGATGGCGGCACCCAGTCTGGCTCAGCCCCGCCACTGAGGTAGTCAGGCCTGTTAGCCAGGCAGGTGATGGGGGAGGCGGGGGCTCAAGGGGTGAAACAGGCAATCAGAGGGGGCTGGGGGACCCCTGACCAGGCCACAGGCCTTTGCCAGAGGTTGCAGTGGGGCAAGGGCAGAGCCGGCGATGGTAGGGGGCAGGATCAGAGCCAGTGACCGCAGAGGCCTGGGCTCTGTGAAGCCAGTGATCGGAGGGGCTTGGAGGTCTTCTGCCCAGGCAAAAGAGTAATATGCAAATTAACCCTCACTCTGTCACAAAGATGGCGGCAGCCAGGGTGCTGTAGTGAGGCAGGATGCTTGCATTGCCCCGGCAATAGAGGAAGCCAAGATTCCCACCTGCACTGCAGGCCCTGAGCTCCGCTCAAGGCAACAAAGTTTCAATTATAGAAAGTAAATAAACCCAAGATACCTACTTCCAGCTGGTGGCTTTGAGCAGAACCAAGGCAACAAAGTTTCAATTATAGAAGTTAAATAAATCCCAGATACCTGCTTCCAGCCTGCAGCCATAGCCAGCCTGATAACTGCCCTCAGCCCTTCACCCAGGCTGGCCAGGCACTCCAGTATACACCCCAATCCTGAAGGGGCTGTGACCAGCCTGCAAACAGCCATCAGCCCCTCACCAAGGCTGGCCAGGCACCCCAGTAGGACATCAGGGCAAACCAGCTGACTCCCACCCATGCACCAGGCCTCTATCCTATATAATAAAAGGGTAATATGCAAATTGACCCTAACAGCAGGATGACTGGGAATAACTGGTCACTATGACACACACTGACCACCAGGGGGCAGATGCTTAATGCAGGAGCTGCCCCCTGGTGGTCAGTGTGCTCCCACAAGGAGAGCTCTGCTCAGCCACAAACCAGGCTAACAGCTGCCAGTACAGCGGTGGTGGTGGGAGCCTCTCCCGCCTCCTCAGCAGCACTAAGGATGTCTGACTGCAGCTTAGGCCTGCTCCTTGCTGGCAAGTGGACATCCCTCAAGGGCTCCCAGCAGCCAGAGGGATGTCTGACTGCCAGCTTAGGCCTGATAGCCTGGGGTGAGCCTAAGTCAGCAGGTGGACATCCCCCAAGGGGTCCCAGACTGCAAGAGGGCATAGGCTGGGCTGTGGCACTCCCCTCCCCCAAGTGCACAAATTTTTGTGCACCGGGCCTCTAGTCAAGTATTAACTAACACATGCAGTAAAGCACTTATTTTATATGCAGTAAAGCATTTCATTTTCGGATTGATAATTTGCACTCACAGTTTAATCTTCAGTTTCAGAATATTTTTGGAAAAAATTTCATCTGCTTTCTTAACACAGATCTTTAAACTCCTATGGAAAGTACTTTGAAAATTAACCAAATACTCTGGCAGAAGAACATGGGGAGGCTTTAGCATTATTAATAATGAATTCTATTTAATTGCTGAGTAAAAAAAAAATTGACAGACAGGTACAGAACAGAGAAATCATTTGTTTATTGCAGGCAATAGAAGAGTGCATGACCTCATATTCTCACAGCATCAAATGGCTATTTGGACTCATTACCTGTGAGGTTTTTCATACTCCAACTCACTGTGTAAATTCCATGCATGATGGGGATACTGTTCCCAGAATCTTTTCAGCTACCTTTCTGAGTTTGTACATTTCTAACATAAAGCGTCAACTTCTCCAAGTTAGAACTATGCTTTTTAGAATTCCCTTCTCTGTGTGGTTCTGGGTTAAGATGAGCCATTGGGCATAATCAGAGGAAGAGAAGTAGCAGTCATTAGGTTCTGGAGGTTGGTGTAGCATGACAGGTGCCATGGAAACACATGCATTTTGTCACCTGGGGAGAGGGAGCCCTCTGGTCTGGAGCTTTCAGGTCCCTTCTCATCACATTTGGCTTCTCTAACTCCTGAGCCAGGCATATTTAGGGGCTGGAAAAAGTAGCTCTACAGTTATAATACAAATACATAATACAATAGTTTATATATACTAGAGGCCCGGTGCACAAAAAATTTGTGCACTCGGTGGGGGGAGGGAGGGTGCCTCAGCCCAGCCTGTGCCTTCTCGCAGTCTGGGACCCCTCAGGGGATGTCCACCTGCTGGTGTGACTGACCAGCCTGGGTAAGGGGCTGAGGGCTGTTTTCAGGCTGCCCACATCCCCTTCAGGGTTTGGGTCCCTACTGGGGCGCCTGGCTGGAAGCAGGTTTCTGGAATTTATTTAACTTCTATAATTGAAACTTTGTTGCCTTGGTCCCCCGCTCAAAGCCTGGGTTGTCCCTGGCAACCCAAGGTCCCAGCCCAGCATCTGGGGTTTGTTTATCTTCTATAATTGAAACTTTGTAGCCTTGAGTAGAGCTCAGGGCCTGCAGGGCCCTGCTTCTTCCATTGCCTGGGGCAACACCAGCTCTGTGGCTGCCACCATCTTAGTTGAGTTAATTTGTATATCTGCTCCTGATTAGCTGGTGGGCATGGCTTGTGGGCATGGCTTTTGGGTGTAATGGAATGAGTGTTAATTTGCGTATTACTCTTTTATTAGATTAGATAAAAGCCTAAGTGACTGACCATTTGACTGCTGACCACCAGAGGGCAGATGCTCAATGCAGGAGCTGTCCCTTGGTGATCAGTATGTTCCACAGGAAGAGAGCCACTCAGCTAACCCATGGGTGCCAGATGCAGGGCTCATGGCTGGCCACCACAGCCCAGAGACCACAGTGGATCAGCAGCGAGCCTACTGAGTGGTGGTGGCAGCAGGCAAAGTAGAGCCAGGAAGAGCAGGAGAGGCAGGCAGGAGCAGCAGGCAGCATTGGACTGCCTGTTTCAGCCTGATTCCCTCAGGCCACACTGAGAGATCCCATTGATGCACAAATCCATGCACCGGGACTCTAGTTAATAAATAGTAATACAAGAATAATCTCTTGCATTCTCACAACTATAATCCTACTTTTGCACACCCAGGATGTCATATAGTAGTGAAAGGCATCAGCTTCTTTGGCAAAACACCACATTGTTGAGACTGGATGCAGATGTGGGTTTTATTCTGACCTCCTGATTTCCAGTATGTTTTCATAGTCCTTTGCTTCACGTCCAGGTTTTCTCCCCACTGCCCACTCCACTGGCTTATAGAAACTTTAGTCCATTACCAGATGCAGCAAGAGTGATCACAGAGGTCTTTATCACCTTTCACAAGGTATACAGTTTAATCCCTATAATAAACTCCTGTTTTGTATCTCCCAGTGCATCTGCTTCCCTGATTGCACCCTCACCAATACAATCAGACAGGCTGATTCTAGGCCAGATGTTCTCTTGAGCTGGTAATCAAGGAAGGAGCATGAGGCATGCATTTTCCTCTCTGCAACTTCGTGGCATATGTTGACATGCTTTTTTGACTAGAAGAGGAAAACTTTGATTTTTTAAAAAAATTATTTATTGTTTAAATAATATGAATGCTTTTCCCCCACTGACCTCTCCCGTTCATTCCCACCCCCCCCAGCACATGCCCTGCCCCCGCTCTGACTATGTCCATGGGTTATGCTTATATGCATGCATACAAGTCCTTTGGTTGATCTCTCACCTGCCCCCCCATCCCACCTCCCAACATACCCCCTCCTCGCCTTCCCCCTGAGGTTGGATGGTCTGATCCATGCTTCTATGTCTCTGGATCTATTTTAGTTCATCAGTTTATGTTACATACATCCACATGTATCCTTTCTAAAATGCAGAAAGCAGTCTCTCACTTTCCACAGAATTTATGGAAATAAAGCCATAGGACAAGGTCATTATGATCAGTCTCTGCTGCCCTGGGATCAATGCCTTTTCAACTCTAAATCTCAAGAGTGCATGCATTTCTGTGTAACGATGGTCCCTTTCCCACCAGTCTGTTCCCATTGTCACTAACCCAGGAAGAGAGAACAAAAGGCCTAAACTTGGATGGTTATTAAGGAGTTTATCCCTTCTATGAGAATCATCTTTTCCTCTCCTGGCCTCTTATTCTTTCTGTCTTACTTGCTAAGACCAGCACCACTTTTCAGAAAATACAGTTACTCTCCTCTAGAATCTTGCTTTCCTCATCGCCTCTGTTTATTCATTTAATCTGACTCTCCTCTATATATTTTGGTTTAATTTCACATTTAATCTTATGCAAAGACGTAAAGGAGCTATGATGAAATGGTAGCACTTCAAAGAAGTTCTACATAAATATGTCATCCTTATGGATTTTTAAAAATCTAGACAATAAATAAATCAGGTGATGCTACACAGTCATGAGTCTGTGTATGGAAGGGAAATGTAGTCAGCATTCCTTGGGAAATTGGAATTGTCTCATCCAATGGGATTAATGGGATTAGACTGATTGATGCCAGGGGCACACACTCAGGTTGTGGAAGGAAGCTAAGGCAGGTGACTGGAAGGTGTCATATTGTGAATTCAGAGTCGGATGCCTCCAGTAGTCTTGACACTGTTCAAACTCAGTAAGACAGAGCATCGTATTTTAAAGTCTGAGATAAAGGAAAAATGTGGCCATTTCTATGATGATAATAAGGTTTACTTTTCATTCATAATACAACTAGATCACCTACAGGCAACTAGGTGTGTAGGTACCTTGAGAGAAATGTGCAAGTTGAGTCAATCAAACTCTTATTAGGAAACAAGATTCCAGTTTCCGGAGGAGGAAAAGATGTGAAGGTAAAGGCTTTAGTAAAAGCAATTCAAGGTCATTTATAGAGGAACCCTGTTAATTTATTCATTTACTATGTGCTATTGAATAGACAACACATTCTGCATCCTCGATGAGGCATGAGGAATGAAGTACTTTTTAAAACTGCATTTTCTGGAACTAGTGCTTCTGTATTAGTGGCATTCTTTAAATATAATTTTGTGAGCAAATATTTATTATTACTATCATTTTCCACAGAACTGTTGAAAGCATTTATACTGCTAATATGCTTTTCTAAATGAAGTATATATTAGATTGCATTTTCCACACATGGCCTGTTTAAATCAGCATCCTTTAGAAAATATTGGCATCATCAATAAATACTATCCTTGCCTTCAAAGACCTCACAACTTATTGACAGCTAATAGTAGGAAAAGTGATCAATGAAGGCAAATAGAGCGTGCTGGAGTGAGGATAGTGGAAGGTAAAGAAAATAAATTGTGCTGAGTGTTCTCCATTTGCTCCTTTGTTTTCTTTTAATTCTTTGTTTTCTTTTAATTCTTATCCCAGGATATGTTTCCATTGCTTTTAGATAGACTTTAAGGCTGGAAGAGAGAAAAAGAGAGAGAAACATCAATGTGAGAGACACATCAATTGGTTGCCTTCCACCCACCCATTAATAGTCCCAACCAGGGCTGGGAATGAACCCGCAAACCAGGTACGTGCCTTTGACTGGAATAGAATCTGCAGTCTCTTGTGCAGGCTGAGGCTCTGTTTACCAACATCAACCAGGGCTTCATTTGCTCCTTTAAATTGATTATTTATCCTTCTATTGCCACTCTGTGTACCAGGGAGGTGATGGCTATGGACAGCATTATGTGGACTTCCTTGCCTCCTTGCCTTCTAATTTCAAGTTGGGATCAGTCAATAAAAATTCCAGGATATTAAGAGAAAATATTAGGATGTTATTTCTGCTTTCACCTACCACTCCTCTACCCTTAGCAGGGGGATTTGGGCAGCTTCTGCTTTCTTTTGCTAAAGGCAATGAGTCATGTCAGCAGCCCCTCACATATGCTTATGCTCTCAATAGGTTCAGGAACACAGATCCCTCTATCCATTTAGGCCTAGGGCGGTAACAACTTCCACTTGCTGTTAATACCTTTGTGCTTCACCATCTGCTGTTTATCCCTCTGTATAAGGTGTAATAATTAATTATCTTTAATTAATGTTTGAGTTCATCATCTATATTGTGCCATAACTCTCACTGACAAAGGTACCAATATTCAGTGTCCATTATGTCCCAAACACTTTAATGCACAGTACTTCATTTGGTTAGCACAAACACTCTTCAGAGAATGAATTATCAGCCTTATTTTATAGAATAACAAAATAAGAGAGAATTAAAACCTCAAAAGGTTAAGTACCATGTTCAAAATCAGACCTCTAAAATTAGTGGCCCTAAGACTTGAGCCTCATTGTCCAAAACCTAAATACAATTTATCTCACTTTAAGATTAAGAAAAATGGACCAGCTTTTAGAAATAGGACAGAAGATCAGAACCATATTGATCTCAGTCTTATGGAGCCAACTAAATAGTGAAGTGATTTGGTGAAAGAACTGCAGAAGCAGGAGAGTGAATTGAATATGAAAAGAAGAGGACAACAGAGGCCAAGGACAGGGCAGCCTCTTTCCAAGGCGAAGGTGCTTTTTCTCAGTTTCCCCCCATAGTGGTTATAAAGACGTAATTACACTGAGGGTGAACAGTGCATATGTAAATAAATATGTATATTTCAGAGAGGAAGGGAGGGATAGAAACACCAATGATGAGAGAAAACCATTGATCAGTTGCCTCTTGCATGCCCCCTACTGGGGGTTGAGCCTGCAATCTGGGCATGTGCCCTGATTGGGAATGGAACTGTGACCTCCTGGTTCATAGGTTGAAGCTCAACCACTGAGCCACTAGCTGGGCAAGAGAACAGTGTTTTTAAATCATATGAAATGCCTTAATGAAAGAGGCCTGGATTCCGCTGGAACTGTGTCTATTTGGGGGGATCTCTTAATTGCTCACTATTCCTTTCCCTTTTAAAAATAAGATTGGGTAAGCATCATGACTACAGTTAATAATAGTGTATTATATACTTGAAATTTGCTAAAAGGATAGATCCCAAGTGTTCTCACTACAAAAAAAAAAAAAAAGAAAGAAAATGGTAACTATGAGAGATTATGAGTATGTTAATTAGCTTAATTGTGGTATACATATATATCAAAACATTAGGTTGTACACCTTAAATATATACAATTTTTATTTGTCAGTTATACTTCATAAAGCTGGGGAAAATAAGATTAGCAAAATCAACAACAATAATACCTTACTCATGTTACTCTATGCTCTGAGGCCATAGATCAAGTATTATATTTTTTTCTAACTTTAGGGAACAATCAGTGGCCTGAATTTATATTAGAACTTCAAGCCCCCATAAATGTAATAAATCCACATGGGTAATAAAAATATTTCCTTTGTTTCTTAATGATTTCTTAGTATATAAAATCCCTCAGTGCTTGAATGCTCTAAAAAAACACCCCACAAACACTTGGAGAATCTGAGATACGCAAGTAGAACAGGTGCACAGAATTTCTGACACTAGAGCCCATTCTGCTCACGGCATTTTACTGGTCATTATTCCATCTGTGAAGAATAAGTTTGTCCTCCAAAATATATATCTGAAAAAAATGTAGAAGTTATTAGACAAATGGAATTCAGCCAAAAAGCACAACCCTACCCGATTTGGCTCAGTGGATAGAGCGTCGACCTGCGGACTCAAGGGTCCCAGGTTCGATTCCAGTCAAGGGCATGTACTCTGGTTGTGGGCACATACCCAGTGGGGAGTGTGCAGGAGGCAGCTGATCGATGTTTCTAACTCTTTATCCTTCTCCCTTCCTCTCTGTAAAACATCAATAAAATATATTTTTTTAAAAAGCACAAAAAACATCAACTGACATTTGCCAGAATTCCCAAATTGCAAGAATTTCCAAAGGCAGCATGTATTTCTTTGCATCTAACTCCTGCATATGGGTTTCCAAAAGGACTGTCCTGAGAGGGCGGAAGCAAGGCATGCAAAGGAAAGATAGAAGCATAGAAGCCCTTATGACAGTGACTACTGCACAAAAACAAATGTAGCCCAAACTACATACTTCTCTAAACTGGAGAGGATGAAGATAAAGATCTCATCAATCTAAATAATACCGTCTGCTAATTCTCACACAACCTACTTGTTTTGTTTAAGTATGCTATTTTCCCCTTGATTTTGCTGGAAATATTTTTACCAACAAGAATGGAGCTCACACTGGTGATAAAGTATTTCTTAACACAAAAGGCATTTTTTGCCTACGGGGCCAATATCTCATGGATCAAAGATTTTTGATTAAAATACATACGGTGAGGAGTGTAGCTGTGATGTTTTTGTGTGATATCTGGATATTGTAATGAAACACAGCAGGTAGAATGTGAACTCTAGGGTAAAGAAACGCAATATTCCTGAAATCTGTGTAGACTTTCTCTAACTCCTAGTATTGCGATTAAATTTCTCTGGGAGGCAGCCAACACTGACATTATCCTGCCGATCAGAGATGTTCTTTTGATGGAGACAATTTGGTGAAGCCAGGCTGAATAGCTCCACAAATGATGATGGCTATGGTCTTTTAAAACTGGGCTTGTTTGATGAATCAGGAGAAATTTCAGAGCTATCTATAAGTGAGACAGAGAGTAGAATTTTTGTGTGTGTGTTATTTTTCCAACTTTTGAACTGATGTAAAATTTGAAGGCCGAACTCATTATTCTCCACAGGTGGAACAACAACCAGTAAAATATTATGAAAAGAATATGGGATCTAACGTCAGAAAATCTGGTCGGAAGCAAAGCTATGTCTGATGCTTTCTGGCAGTGGATCTGTGGCAGGTCACTCTACCTCCTCCAGTAACAGCATTCCTTTTTTGTGTGATGGAAATAACAGCAACTATTTCACAGGTAATCATAAGAATCCATTAAAATGATTAATGTGAAAGTGATTATAGTCACATGGTTTATAGAATCTTATCATCTCTCCACTTCCCCAAAACAACTAATAAAAATAAAGTATTTTAAATTCCCCATTTAAAAAATATGGTGATGGCCTGGCAATTAGAAATGGAAAACCAGATGTTAAAAATCAGTAAAATGAGAACCTGGGGGGATTAGCGAGAGACTGAATTTTAGTTCCAACCTGAAGACACCAAATTTGAAGGAGACAGACATTTGGAGGCATAGTGAGCTTTCATGGACTCCCATGAATCCAGGTTTAGGTAGGAATTATAATGATAGAAGGTGCTCCTACCTTGCAGTAGGCTAGAACCTTCAAGCGCTATACCTTGGTATAAGGGAATCCAGAAATAAACTTGTCTTTTTTTCCCAGGAAACTATTTAGAAATATCCACTTTTAAAAACCATGATTTGGAAAGTAAGAAAAAAAATTTTTTTTTCAACTGGAAACTTACCACTGTAGGTAAATTCTCATATAGATCTGTCTACCAGGTTTATACTATTTTTCTTTTTTAAAATACATTTTTTATTGATTTCAGAGAGTAAAAGAGAGGGAGAGAGATATATAAACATTTATGAGAGACAGAAATCATTGATTGGCTGTCTCCTATACTTCTCACGCTGGGGATTGAGCCCACAACCCTGGCATGTGCCCTGACAGGGAATTGAACCATGGCCTCCTGGTTCATAGGTCAATGCTCAACCACTGAGCCAAACCCTCAGACTATACTATTTTTTCAAATTTAAGATATGGAGCTTGTAATCTTAAACATCTCTGGAGTAGTAGCACATGTATGTAGTAGTAGTAGCTGATGTATGGGATAAGTAAATGCCTGTCATTTCATTCAATGAGTAGGCTTGCGGGGGAGAGGGGAGTTGAAGGGGGAAGGGAGGCGATCCATGATCAAAATCCAGCAGACAGGAATACCTCAGAAGTGGACCCACTCAAAGTTCAATTATTCAAATGATCATGCAGAATAACCATGTTGAATACATATAAAGGTAAAATAGATTAAATGTAAGTAGAACTTCTGACTATGATAAAGTAACTTGTATTAAACTCATCTTTCTGTCAAAAACAACTATTAAAAACTGAACACAATATAGGAAACAGCCTTTTGGAGGCCTAATGGAGCAAAGAGGGTAGCAAAGACTTGATGGAATCAGATCCTGGAGAGATAAGAAGTACTCTGAGGTGACTGCTATACTTTCCTTCACTTTTTCTTTTTAGCAATCTTTGCCAGCACATAACTAGTTTCATAGTTGCCAGACAGAAAGCAGCGATCTAAAGCTTAGGGTAATCATACTGGGTTGAGGTGGCAAAAATTGATGCTCAAGCTCTAGCTTAAGAATCAAATCCCAGGAAAAAAGAAACCACCGAGAAAGTAGTCCATTTACACATGCAGTTTCCGGTTCAGACATTAACCAAAGCCCATACTGAGCGTGCACAATGCAATACAGTGAGCCAAGTAGTTTATTTTTTCCTCGAGAAAGTTTCATCATGAATGGGTATACGATTGTTTGATTTTCAAGTGTTAAAATAGCCTTGCAATCCTGGGACACACCATACTGGATCCTATATTATTGTTTTTGTTTATTACTATATTTACTTTTATTTTATTTTGTCAAAGACTTTTTTCTGTGCATGTTTGTCAATGATGAGGTCATTTCCATTACCTATAATGTCTTTGGATGGTTTTGTTGTCACTGCTGGCCTCAAATTGTCAGAAGGATTCCCTGCTGCTTTCTTTTCTGAAAGAACTTGTGTAGTTTTATTTGTTTCTGAAATGTTTGGTAGAGTTCACCAATGAAATATTCTTTGTGGAAACACTTTTAACCACATATTCATTGTCTTTGATAGATACAGGGCTATCTAGGATGTCAATTTTCCTGAGTGAACTTTGGTAGTTTGTGTCTTTCCAGAAATGTTTCCATTTCATCTATGATGTCAAATTTATGAACATGTTTACATAATATTTTATTATTATCTTTTTCCTCTGTAGGATCTTCAATAATGTTCAGCTTTTAATTTTTTTCCAAAGTATCAGCATAGCTTAGCTATAGCTAGTTAGTCCTTTGTCCTGACAATGACAATTTGTTCTAATATTTCTCTATTTTCTATTATATTTTAGGGTATATTACAGCAGCTAATGCATTCCTTTCTACTGGTATACCATTCTAGTTGAGTATTGGTGAAAACTAACTACTACCTTGTACCAGAGACCATCTTTGCTCTACCAACCACAAGTCAGGAGTTCCTCACTGCTAACCAAACAGTAGGTTACCCAAGTACAAAACCTTACTCTAACTCCTGCTTTGGCAGAATGCTCTTTACACCAATTATTATAGGTTGGGTTCTCAGGGAAGGGTAGAGGAGGTTTATTTCAGAGGCTGTTTGGGATTAGCACTGAGAAAGTAAAGGGAAAAAAGCAGGCCTGAGTACAGGGGAAATGTGAGCTGTGATATAGTCTCTCTAGAAGTCTAAATTGACCCAGAGTATCTGAGGAGTAGGGGGCTACAGATACAATGATGTTTCAGAGCTCTTCAAAGGCACAGTGTAGGTCATTGGATGTGGATATCTTTGAGAAAGTGGCATAACCTTGGCTATGGCGACTCTCTTCAACCAAGGCCATCTTCTAAAAGGACTGGCAGGTCAGAGGAGCTTGCTGACAGCAACCCAGCAGCTGAAATTAATATATCCTGCATTTCTAAAGGGGGAGCTTAGAGGGATATTAAGTTTGAGAAATTAAAAAAACAACAACAACAACCAAAAAACCAGGCTCTCATAGTCAAACTGCAAAAAATCAAAGTCAAAGATAATATATTTAAATCATCAAGAGAAAAAAGGACATCAAATGAGCAACAGTAAGACATACAGCTGGTTTTTAGTGAAGTGAATCAGAAGTTAATGAAACATTACTTTTAAAGGAAAAGAGGAAAATAGCTGATAACCAGGAATGCTCTTCCCATGGAAAATATTCTTTAGATATGAAGGCAACATAGGATATTTGAAGATAATAAAAATAAAAAAGATATACAGGAGGTTGTTTGTTTGTTTTGTCAGAAGAATTACACTAATAGCAACACTAAAAGTGGCCAAAACTCAAGGATGGAGATAGATTACCTAGACTTTGAAGAACCATTGGATATAAGGTCTTCAACCGAAGTTGGTACCTGGAACCCCAATGCCTTTGTATGATGCTTCTCACCCCGTCATTAGGGTGAGCTCTTATGATGGTCAGGTAGCAAATGGAATACTAGCTACATCTAGCTTATAGTGGGTTCACAGTGTTTTCAGAACACTGGTCATTGCTCAATCTACAAATGTATAACTGAGGTTGGTATACTAGGAATTTGGAACAAGCCCTACACGGCCTTTAGCTTATAAATTAAAAACTATCACAGCAGAGAAGGCCAAGTGGAAACCTTAGAAACTGGCTCCCTTCCAAGCTGAAAGAATAAATAAATAAAAAAAACACTGAATCCTGGGAGAAAGATGACGTGATGGCAGTGGTTCATGCCACCATTAAAGTCTTAAATGTTGTAGGGACAGTGGTCCCTATAATATATTCATTTAATTAGCAAGACTGGACAGTATGTAGAAACTGAGTGATTCTGGAGGATGACTTTAGAATAATGCAAGCAACAAATAAGTAGCTGTATAGTTGCTAGGCTGGGAATGGGAGTATAAATTAAAGACTCAGGTACATTAAATGTACCCAATGATTTTGCATTCTTTGCTATTAAGATTAGAAAATGAATCAGAAACAGTTTGCATTCAAGTGGAATGAATATTGCTATTTGTAGTTTTGCCCACCTTTGTCATAATCATGTCTAAAGAGATCTTAACTACAATATTGTCTAAACTCTGTTTTGTTTTTTGTTGTTATTAAACTGTCTAAGGAGATCTGAACCGCATTATATTTTCCCATATAATATCACCTTGAAGCCTTGACCTATATGGCTGGGTTCAGGACCTGAAGGAGGGGCCGATGGACAAATGAAAATACTAGACAGGAAATATGAATTATTAAGGGGTGGGGGCCAGGTGGTGTCTCTTTCATGAAGAGCACACTGACCTCTGGCTGCTCTGCTTTTTATTTACTTGAATCCACACTTGCCCTTTAGCAATGCATACAGGCATATCAAAGGTAAAGTCTGGTAAACAGTAAAAGGATTACTGTTTGCCTTGAGCCACCACTCCCTCAACAGACAAGGTGCTTAGCATCAGTCCTTCTAATGCCCAAGGTCCATTGCCTTCCGTGCTCCTTGGTGCACTCTCGCAACAGTATTGGCAAGCAGCGGCTTCCCGCACCGTAACCCATTACATCAATGACATTCAGCTACTTGGACAAGATAAGCAAGGGAAGGCTTGTGCACTAGAGGTCTTGGTAAGGCTCATGGTTGAAAGATAAACTGTGAAGTTGCAGAAACCAATGGTGTCAGTGCCTTTTTGACTTTACTGGGTTCTGCAGCCAACACATTCTACATCTAGGAGTACTGCTTCAGACCATAACCTGGGCAACTTGGAGGCTGCTAGTGTTTCAGTGGATCCAGAGCAATAAAGGACTGAAGTAAGTCAAGGTCATGGTGCAGTCAGCTCTTGAGGTCTTACCCTCCACTACATTCATTGCTGCTACAACTGAGATAGAACATTGGCTGGGCTACAACAGAGAATAATTAAATCACATATAGGAGCAAGTGACCTTGACCCCCATGTCACCCACTACATTGTGCCAGTGTCCCTTCCCAGATCTCACCTGTAGCCATCAGGAGGTACAGACTCTTCTACCAGCATAGCATGGTAAAATGTTTAACAAACTGGTCTACCACTTGGTGCCCAAACTCTATATGCCTCACCAGTGATAAGGTTTTCATTGCCAGTCCGGCAGGAGGAAACCTGGGTTCAAAACCCCATCCTATATTATAGTTATTTGGGTCACTACTGATATTAATTGTTGCAGATTGTTTACTCTAGAATAAATCACAGATTTATTAATAATTCAATAAATTAATAAGGCATTAGGTAGCTATAAAGAATGAATCAGCTATTGAAGAGAGAGAGAGAAAGAGAAAACCAAATTGGGTAGATGGAAAAGCCAACTTAAGTGCAGGCTGGAGATGAAAAAATAAACTTGACCATGACTCTGGATCATATACCGCCTGTTAACATTGCCACAGATTGGACTAAAAAAGGCAGGCCTTTGTACCCTCACTTATTACACACATTACTGGCTCTATGTGCCCCTGGACAATGAAGTGTTCTACATTGAAGAAAACTCTAAAGGCATTCAAAGTTGGAGGAACTTCCCTGAAACCTAGGGCAATAAATGCTTACAGGGGGATCTGGAGAGAATATTTTATTGTTGAGCAGAGCATATAATAGAAGGTAAGATTAAATGAGTGATCTGGAGTTCCAGTATCAAAGACAAAGATAGCAGATTGAGTAGTGAATAGCAGAAATGAATTTTTTCTGAATGCCTTATGCAATTTGCCTTAAGCCATCTTTTCCCTCTACCTCAAGTATAATTGTGTCAACACAAACTGTGATATGTAGGAGGAGAGGGCAACAGAGCTTCTCCTGGCGGGACTTGTTCAATTGTTTAGCTTTTACTGTTGGTGCAGTCACCCCACTTAAAATAATAGTTTAACTACAAAGACAAACTTCTGCAATGGGATGGAGACGCTTTCATTTCATTATTCACCAAATACGTATTAAATTAGGTGTCCTGAAATGAAAATAACTAGAGAAGACCAATAGCCTCTAGACTTGTCTTTTGTGTGCAGTGCTTAGTATTTCATGGAAATGGTCCCCGCATTTCTCATGGGTTTCTTCCTGTGTATTACTGTTTTTCCCAATGGGAGCATATTTTTAATTACATAATAGCAGTCAGTAGAAAATAGGATTTACATGATAAATACTTCCAATCAGTCACTTTTGCTATACATCAAGGGATGTATTGCTGATAAAAGAAATTTTTCATGCAATCAAAAAATTGAGTATGTGACCCGGTTTATGTACTGTGTGGCATGTGAAATAGAAGATGAATAAGCTCTAACCTCTGTCATTAAAGAACCTTCATCCTGTTAGGAGAAATGAGAGATGGACATAAACAGAATATAAAACAATAAGTCATACATGCCAGATGACAAGAAAAGTAATGTCAGAATTCAGGAGAGTAACTCTACCTCTGCTAGGCATGCGGTCTCTGGATTGGGCAAAAGGTAAACATCCCAAGTAGAAATAACATTATAAAATTTGAATGCCATGCTAACCTATGGTTTAACCTAAGGTTGCTTTCCAGGAAACATGTTTTTAGTAAGTGAACAAATGAGTGCATGGTAAGTAGAAAAGATTTTGCAGATAATGTTTTGAAGTCAATGGAATCTTTTGGATCATTTGATGTGCAGACTGGGAGAGAGATTTCAGAGTTTTGATCTGAATGGTTGAAAGAATGGTGATGATAATTATTAGGGTGAGGGGGTCAGCTGAAGAGGAACAGCAGGTGTGAATTTGGAACAAGATGAGTGACAGCCTCACTTGAGCCAAGAGAAAGAACTGCTTTTGATTGCAATCTCATGAAATCGCACAGAGGAGGAGTGGGCACTTTCCTCTTCCTCACCGAACACAGCATGGCTCCAGTGTCGGGAATACTGGGAAGAAGGGAGGTAGCGCCATTTTGGCTTTTTAGGTGTTTGCTGTTTTAAGATGTTCGGTGGTGAGGGAGGTGCAGCACCCAGTGGTAGTTAATGTTCTCTCAGAGGACTATCAGAAGCATGACCAAGCCACAGAAGACATTTTAGGATTTGGCAAAAGGGGTAAATTCCTAGTCACCAAGGGGACGACCAGGAGAGCCTGGTCGGTAGCAATAGCCTTAGAAGCTATAGGCAGGAAACTGTTGCGCTAGCTGGGACTCATTCTGGCCACTTCAGAATGCTCTTGAGGTGTGTGGGGAGTAGTTTGCAGAGGCCTGAGGATTGGAAATAATACAGGTGAGTACTCGATCTCAAAGAATTAATGGGCATTGCTGTTAACATAGGCATGCAGTAGTCACACACTGTAGACGCTACAAATAAGCCCCATTCCTCTCCCATAGTAACTGCTCCCACCAACCTATTTGCTTCCAAGAACCAACTCTATACACATCCATCATGTTTAATTAATGGGCAGATAGTCCAGAGCCAAGTTTAAAGCATTTATGATTGATTTTGAAACATTTTGATGTGCACGTGTCCTCAGAAAAGCTAGGCACAGTTTTCATCCAGAATGAATAATTATGCATAGAACTGATTACTTAAACACACAGTTCATGATTATGAATGAAATTACCTGCATTACACTGAAAATACCTTGCTCTGCATGGATTAAGGAAAGCACAGCTTGATTGCTGTTGCTGGGAATTTGAGGTCTTGAGATTTTTCAGTTGCTCTCAAAACATATCACTTACCTCTTGCAACATTCCTCTTGTAGAAGTAATTTACAAGTTGAAATTGAAAATGAAATATTGGTTATTCTGGATTTCACAGTGGAATAAACTTACAGGAGCTGGACCACAGGAAAGTAGGTGGACTGTTTTCAGTTTTTAACTCATCTAGTTCAGACACTTTTACCAAGAGAGAGATGCACAGGCCAAGTAGAACTCTATCTACTTGTTTAACCTGGTGATTCCAGAAAACTCTCAAGCCCCTTAAAGTTCCTTCTACAAATCTGTGTAGATGCTTAAAATACAGCCTTTATCACTTCACTGATTTAGTCTTTTTTACTTATTAAAATACACATTCCTGAGGAGGATAAACTATTAAAGTGCAATCCATCAAACATGGTGTGAACCAGTTTGTCAGCTGTCCTCTGAAGTGACAGCTGGGGAAGAACAGATTTATTTTTCTATGTTGGTTTGGCAATGCCATTTTTCACATATTTTCTCACTAACCAGATTGGACCCTTTGTACAGGCAAGGGCCTTGGTTTGGGCTTTTATCACTTCATTTCATGTGGACTCACTTCCATTTTTTTGGAAACTGATTTACCTTTCTTACGTGTAGATTTTTGTGAAAAAAACCAGCATAATAAGTATGTAGTGCTTAAATGTAAGGACTCAATGCTGAAATGGTAATTCCAGATTAAACATAAAGACACCAGACTATAAAGCACTTTAACGTGTAGGCTAAATACAGCTCACTTTCCTCGGTTTATTACTTTATTTTGTGTTCATAAACCATAGCACTATTTTAAATTAGATTTAATATTTACTAAAGTAACACATTTCATACATATACAAAGTAACACAAAGTTTAAAATACTAAAGTCAGTCTAAAAGTTTTCTGTGAGGGAACTTGCCCTCCGGTCCCCTATCCTCTTTTCCAATATTAAAGGTAAAGCATCCATGGATAGGAAAGCCAAGTTTCCAGAATGACTGAATGACTAGAATGACTGGTTGCTAGGACAAGTACTGCAACCTCCACCCAGTCTAATTGGGCCCCAATCGGCCTCCCCAACCTCCTGAGGCCCCTTTCCCTGGCCAGCCTTGCCCCTGATTGGCCTCCACCCTGATCAGAAGTGGGGCTAGCCAGCCAACCTCCAGCGGTCAACCTTCCATGACTCCTCCCCCTGCCAGTCTGGCCCAATTGGCCCCTATGGGGTGGGCCAGCCAGACCTCACCCATACACAAATTCGTGCACTGGGCCTCTAGTTAGATATAATGATAGTTGCAGGTTTTTCACAGATGTCCTTTATCAATTTGAGTAAATGTCCATCTTTTCCTAGTTTGTTGAGATTTGTTACCATAAATGTGTGTTGAATTTTCTAAAATCATGTTCTGCTTCAATTGAGATAATTATGTATCTTCTGTTTTAGCTTGTTGATATTATGAATCAAATAAAAGTAAACCAGTTACATTATTAAATTAATAATATTAATTATTAATACATTGCTTTTACAATTTATGAATGTTCAACCTACCTCTCATTTCTAAGATAAAACCCATCTAAACTAATAAAAGCGAAATATTAAAATTAACCGTTTCTCCGAGACAGGGTAAGCCACGCCCACCAGCCAATCAGAGCGGCTGTATGCAAATTAGCCCAGCCAACATGGCGGCAGCCACTCACGGACCTGTGTAAACAGCCCTTTCCATTGCGGCAGGAGCGAAAGTGAAGCTGCGCCCCTCAGCTCAGCTCTGATTAAACTGCCTCTAGCGAAACACAGCTTTTTGAAACATTGTAACAATCATAGAATCCTCCGGAGCTGAAGGAAAGAGCAGCTTCAGCCTAACCAGTGAAAGTAACAATTGTTTCATTATAGACGCTGCGAGGTGAAGCAGAGGCTTCGTTAGTAGTTAGAAGGCCACCTTAAAGGAACAGTGTATCAATTATAGGAGATAAACAAAGGCCTTCAAGGAACAGTATCAATTATAGGAGAAAAAACTCCGGTAACCTGCGTCCAGCCAGCCTTGTTGGGACGTTGGGCAATGGGAGCTGTGGGCAGCTTTAAAGCCCCTCACCCAGGCTGGTCAGGCACGCCAGCAGGTGGGCATCCCCCGAGGGGTCCCAGACTGCGAGAGGGCACAGGCCGGGCTGAGGGGCCTCCCGAGTGCACAGAGCGGCTGCAGGGCGGGACAGCGCAGGACCCAGGACCCGTGATGGGAAACAGGCG
>PVJC01032128.1:0-20150 GCA_004026665.1 Murina feae
CTGGGTGCAGGGAACCTTGGTGGATATATGGGCGGAGGCAGGGACCCTCTGGGGGCTGGGAACCTTGCTGGATGTGTGGGGCGGAGGCAGGGACCCTCTGGGGTGCAGGGAACCTTGATGGTAGGGGAGCACGTAGGGGGTCTGGGAGCCTGGCAGACCTGGGGACTCGCTCGTGCCCCGCCCGCGGTGATGAGTGGCAGGATGGGGTGGGCATCCAGGTTGGCCTGTTTAGGAGTGAGAAGGAGGTGGTCCCGCAGGAGGAGGTGGGAGGGCGAGCGGCAGGTTTAGAGGGCGGGGCAGTATGTGTTAGGAAATTGGGGGCTGAGGCTGCCCCTTGTGCAGAAGGGCCCTACGTTTCCAATCGTCCTTAAGTAGATTGTAGGCTCCGCAAAGAAGTGGGCTCTGCACCCAGAGGCAGCGTAGCCCCGAAGACTTCTAGAAGCTTAGGGCCGGCCGGGACCTGAACCAGCTTATTTGCACTGTGTGCGCCAGGCGGTGTGAACTCCTGGTTTCTGAAAACTTAGTACCCAAGATCCCCAGCCTTTGAGTAGCGCCGACTGTTGGAAATTCTTGCGGTGTTCAAAGTCTCTGTGCTTTCAGGGAGGTTGTGTAGGAAGAGACTTTGGAATCAGCCACATCAAGGTTTGAAGTCTGGCTGGTCCCTTACAGTCTGTGTGATAACCTCGGGCACTTCTAGTAAATCTGCTTTTCAATTTCTATTTCAAATCCCATGAAAATACTAACATATTTTAGGAAGTCTGAGACATCACCATTTGTAAGATGCAACATTTTTTTTGTCTACCATTAACAGTGGAAAATGATCGCTAATTAAAATGGTAACACACCATCAGCTGTTGATGCATCCTGATTTCAGACATGTTAAAAAGGTGCATCCTAGCCCTAGCCGGTTTGGCCCAGTGGATAGAGCGTCGGCCTGTGGACTCAAGGGTCCCAGATTCGATTCCCGTCAAGGGCATGTACCTTGGTTGCGGGCACAAACCCAGTGGGGAGTGTGCAGGAGGCAGCTGATCGATGTTTCTCTGTCATCGATGTTTCTAACTCTCTATCCCTCTCCCTTCCTCTCCGTAAAAAATCAATAAAACTATATTTAAAAAATGGTGCATCCTAGAAATGGTGACATAGGGACGATCTGGGGTCATTGTCCGGGATAAGTAAGCCAGTTTATATAAAGCACCTAGGCTGAGACAGACAGTAAGGTACTTCCTCCTCTTCCTGTGCTTTGCTTCTGCTTCTGTTTTACTGGATATTGGATGAGACGATTCATTTTTTGAGAAGATTACATTTTCAAAGTGCATAGGGATGGATGTGTGTGCAATAGCTACACTTAGTTACCAGGTCACTTGAGGACAAAGGTCTGGCATAACATTGGCAAGTAGGAAAAGATTGGGTTTCTTTGGGGAATGTTTCTGGCGATTCTCAGGGTATAATTTAAAGGCCGTTGGAGGTGTTGTAGGCAGAGGGAAAAAAGGAATTAGTTACACCTATATCTTTATCTCCTGGAGTCTTTGCTCCTCTGAGTTTCTAAAACATTCTAGCCTGCTGTCTGAGTCGGAGGAGAGTATAGAGGAGAAAGGAAGAATGTCTGAAAGAGATCAGGATCCTTAACCCACCCTTAGCAGCAGTTAGCAGTCGTCCTTTCACAGGACTGAAAGTTCTTTTTTCCTACACTCGAAGGACCATGGGGCCTTAAGAGATCATCTAGTTTAGCTTTCTGTTGCTGGAATGATCTTCAGTTAACCCTCGTCATGTGATCAACCTGTTAATTAAGGATCTGAGACAGCTGAGATCTAAACCAAACGATCTCTGCCTGTCCGGTGTGGCTCAGGGTTGAGCGTTGACCCATGCACCGAATGGTCACCCTTTTGATTCCCTGACAGGGCACATGTCCGGGTTGAGGGCTCCATCCACAGTAGGTGGTGTGCAGGAGGCAGTGATGTTTCTTTCTCTTCCATGTTTCTATGTCTCCCTTGCTCTCTGAAATTAATAAAATAAAAACAACCACAAAAAAATACTTAAACCAAATTATCTCCTATACTGGTGGTGGGGGGTGGGGGCGGTTACAGACTACAGTTTTTAATGTATGAAAACCTCTAAATCCCCTAGACCTTCTCTTTTTCATGCCACGTTTCTAAGCCCATTTTTGCTTCCCCTAGAAAAACAGCACCCACAGTAGCATGCAAACTTTGTTTTTAAAAGGTAGTCACAAACTAGGCTCCGAGGTTAGTAATAACACTAGCAATGCCGGGGAATTTCGTTCCCTCTATGAAGTTTTAATTGATGGTACATTTTGTGCCGAAGGTCGTAAGTGTTGCAATTTTGATTTGAGTTAGGGAAAAACCCCAAGCGCTTGGAGCTGCCTTCCAGAGTTCTGTTGGGGGCAGCCTGGAATGTTCAGAAATTCCTGCGTGGAAAAAAACCCCAGTTCAATAGCTTTTGAAAAAAGGGAGATTATTCACTTGAAGTGGGAGAGAAAATAAAATGAAAAATAAGGAAGGCTTTCCAGAAGACAGCTGAGATTTTTATAAGCACCTTTGAAGTTGCGTGAAGTTTTTCAAGAAGTATAAAGCAATCAGCGTAATGTTAAACCTAAGCTCAAGAGTTCCTGTAAGATGGGTCTTTTATAAGAAATAGGGAAGATGAGCCAGTCCTTTTGAACCCGAGGATTACGGTGTTTTCATGTGAGAAGGTGAACATCACAGTTCCATACCTTTGGCAAAGGAGGAAGTAAGCCCGGTGTGTTTCCTAGCCAATACCAGAAAGGTACTAGAAGGCCAGTAGTCGTTTAACTCTGCAGTGTCCTTTCTACTAACACATGCTGTGCTGTGTGATACTGTAAGAGGGAGAGAGGGAGAGAGGGAGCGGGAGAGAGAAAGCACCAATCAGTTGCTCCCTGCAGACAACCTGGCTGGGGATGGGACCTGTAATCTGGGTGTGTGCCCTGACCAGAAATCAACGGAACCTGTGACCTTTCTGGGCACTGGATGACACGCCAGCCATTGAGCCACACCAGCCAGGCTAAGCCTCCTTTTGTGACGTATGTATGTATGTAGTATGTATGTATGTATGTCTTTATTTATCTTTGCAGTCTCTGGTTTGTTGAGAAGATGATTGATTGACTATCCGGGTCAGAGGTGCCACCTGCCTTTCCCATGTGTTTACCAAGTTGTATGGACCTGGTTTTGGAATCAGGAAAACGTTTAGAGGTGTAGTTAAGGTGACCAGATTTAAAGTGGTACACCATTGATGGGGGGGGGGGGGGTTCTTTTTTTAATTTATTACTTAAAATATTAAAAAGAGTAATCGGGACTTTTTAAAAATGCCTCGGGACTGTTAAAAATCGGGACTGTCCCGCCAAAAGCGGGACGTCTGGTCACCTTAGTGTAGTTGGGAAAAGGAGACCCTTTCAGATACTAGTATTTGTTGCCATCGCATCTAAAAACCAACTCTTTATTTCAAAACCACATGATGGCCTTGATGTAAATGCACCAATGTAGCCGTGAAAAACTGATTTGAGTTTTCTCACATCAAGCTTGTTCTTCCATAAAAACACAATTGGGGATGTGCCACGTAATTTCTGTAAGTATAGGGGAACACGTTCATGTTGCCGAAAGTCAGGCATTTCATTGCTGTGGACTCACATTTTTAATTTTTTTTTTAAGATGATAACATTTCTAAAATCGGGATGTATCTTATCATTGATGGATTCTTACAATAAATTGGCAGCATTTTTCTTTCTAGTACTTAATAGTGCCTCTTAAAATGCAGTGGTGTTTTAGATTTGACGAGATAAGGTACTTATAGCCAAGCTTGATTTGTAAGTAACTATTAAATGAGTATGTAATTTCGAATTTGAATAGTGGATTGTTTGGGGTTTGGAAGTGCTGCTGAGCTACTCTGCTATATTTTAAGGTTCTGTGGCAGGTGTGGGGAAACTTTTTTTCTGTTAGGGGCCATTTGGATATTTATAACACCATTTGCAGGCCATACAAAATTATCACCTTAAAACTTAGTTGCTGTATTTGGTCAGATATTTCATTAACCCCTGATGCCTTGGCAGGGCCAGACCAAATGATTTCATGGGCCTCATGTGGCTCACAGGCTGGACGTTCCCCATCCCTGTTCTGTGGGTAAGAGCATGATAGCTGTATTGTAATATATATTATGCATATATAATAATACGCAATAAATAAGTATAATATATCTATAATAGAAAAGGCATAGTATGCTAATTAGACTGGACAGCTGAACGACCTTCCCACGATCTTACAGACAAAGCCAGGGCTGCGAGGCCTGAGCCCCTTGCACGAACACGTGCACTGGGCCTCTGGTATTCCTAATTAGTGTACATCTGTTAACTCATGAGTATGCGCCTGAGTAAATGAGTGACAAGGACACAGTTTGAGAGGTGAGCTGAAGAGTCTCGGATGATGGTTGGGAGCATGGTGCTGTGGTTTGAGTCAAGTGTGGGCAGGTGCTCTTTGGCCGTAGCTTCACTAGCCCTCAGCCGTCCTGTAGAGGATGTGGCTGCTCTCTCTGTGGAAGAGGACTCAGCTGGTGGCTGGCTGACACAGATTTGCAACCCCTGTTGCAAGCACCTCTCTCTCCCATTTCTCGGTTCCTTTCCTTCATTTTGTACTTTCGTGGTTTTGTGTTTCTTAGTTTAATGTTTAGGTTTTGTACAGACTTCATGTGGGTAGGGCCTGAGTCCATCCATCTTGTTCTGCCCAGAATCCCTAGTGCCGGGCAGATACCCTGGCACAATGAACACCTCAGAGCAGAGCAGTTTGGTCTTCTCCTTCTGCATTAGTAATGAAAATGGTGATAAATAGCTAATAGTGAAATAGCATTTGCTCTTCTTTAGGCATTATGTTACATGCTCTACATATTATGAATTCATTTAATTTCCAAATTGCACATGAGGTACGTCATATTATCATTATTTTTACAGTGTGGCTGCACCTTTAAAATGTTTCATATGTTCAAAGTTTACACATGTGTGTGCACATACACATTATATATAGACATGGATTAGTATATTTACATACAGACACAGGATATGCATGAAGACATATATAAAACATTCTGGTTGGACTTATTTTAAAATGTGAATTATATATGCTCTCTTTAGAAGATGATTTACATCTGTGCTCACGTCGGATGTGAACCCAATTTTGGGAGCATACCAGTCATTTTGCTACCCAGTTATAGTCATCATCTCATATCAGCGTCACAGCATCATTGTGGGCAGCTGTTACTCCATTTACAGTTGAGAAGACTGAGGCTACAGGAGATCAGAAGACTTCCCCCCCAGGTCACATGGCTGGTGAGCAGCTGAGCACACACTCAGCCTGTCTGATTCCTGGGACTGTGTTCTCAGCTGCTCCCGGGACTCAGTCCTAAGGTTAGGCTGGCCAGTTGGTAAGAAGCTGAAGAGAAGGCGACTCCACCAGATTCCCTGGAGGGAAGCCCAAGATGCGGCAGCTACAGCCTTCGCCACTGGAAATTCTTCCTGGCGGCCAGCTCAGGCCTTCCTGCCACCCTGGTGTTTAGTTAAAAACGCTCATTTCCTTAATATTAGTAAAGTCAGGTATCTCCTCATATTTGACTTATCACTTTTCTGCCTTCAGTTGTTTTTCGTGTTTGTGGCCTTTATTCATTGTTCTGTCAGGCTTTTGGTCTCTTTTTGTTGGTGTTTCATGTTGCTAAGGTTAATTTCTTGTCTGTTAACAAGTTATGAAAACATTCTCCTGGTCTGTCACTGCCTTCACTCTGCTTGTGCTATGTTTTGCTCTAAGCTTTTTCTTCAGTGTCACATTGACTGCTCCTGGATTTCATTTATTAAAGAAAAAGAAAAGGAAAAGGTTAGCATGGAATTTGTACTAGACTGATACAGTGTTGAGGACAGCTAGTAGTATTTAGGTCTGGACTTAGGTGTAATCGCTACAGATTTTAGGGAAACGTCGATCTTTATATTTTTCAAATCACACAGAAAGAGGTGGAACTTAAGACATTTTGCTTTATGTAGAGTTTCTTTTGCAGACCCTGCCTCCTGCCCTAAAATTCAAACATTTTTCATGCGCCTACACTCACCATGGTGTATAAGACATGGTTCTTACACTCAGGGATTTACAATGAGAAGTTCTGAAAATATTTAGATGGTACTTGGAATAAGCTAAAAATAAATTTAACCAGAAAATTAACACAAAACTACTTAGATATAATATAGTAAAGAAAGTAACAAAATTCACACACCCATCCTCATACAGTGTGTGGCGTTAGTATTATGTGTTTTCTAGTACACTAAGAATTTCATTAGGGTAGAATCACCATTATGGCTTGCTGGGGCACCTCAAGGTTTTTTTTCTGGGGTTCAGAGGCCACTTTGCCATCATTTCTCACTCTGTTGAACTACATATTCTAGAGCAGTGATTCCTTACCTAGGACCTCCTGGGACTGGTTTATCCCTGCGGTGCTGGTGCAGATATCAGTTTGGATGGCATGGGGCCTTGAATCCCTAGTACCCGGCAGGTAACATAGGGTTCTAATATTTGCATCTATTACATGCTCTAGAACATAAGGCATACACGGGCCAGGACTCGGGCAGAGGTGAAGAGAGTTTTAAGTTCCTGAGGGATGATAGCCATAGCCAGGAACACAAACCACTTTTTTTTTTTTTACAAGGTGGGAGGTCAAGTGTCAGATTTTAGGAATGAATTGCTGGCAGCCCAGGGCTCAATTTGGAGGTAGCCCCAATGAGGAATCCATTCCTTAACCCTACCCTCTCTATCCCTGCATCTCCCCACTTCCCCTCTCCCTCCACAGATTTACTTGGGATAGGAGAGTTTACCCCAAATGACCAAGGCCTACAACAGTACTTTTCACACTGCAGTTGTGGCCCACCTTATGTCAGTTCAGATGGATTGTGGGTTTTTTAAGGGCCAAGATTCTCTTACTCAGCACTTAATTCTTGATACTCAGCATTGTGGCTTGGCATAGGTTCTCCCCAAATATTGATTAAATAAAAGAATGATCACAACAATCCCAGGGACTGGGTATGTGCTTGATATTCTAGCATCCTCTCACTTCAGTATCAGGGTTATCCTGTCTGGCATCATCCAGGTTTCTTGTTGGGACAAAATGTGGTCAGGAATTTCATTTCCTTATCTTTGAACATAGATTTTTGGGTTGGCTCAAAGTGATAGTTAGTTCTAGCTTTCCTGAAACTAGGTCTGAGGAGCCTGAGCTGAGATAATAGATGGGGGGCTCACAGGCATACGTACACACATACCCACACATATGCAAGATAGCTCTCCCAAGATCCCCTTCACTAGATGCCATAGAATAGCAGGGTCATTGCACAGGCTGAGCAACAACAAAGGGCTAGGAGACTGGAAGGGCAGCTGCTATTCCTCACACTTTCAAAGCAGTTTTTATGAGCACCAGCCATGTGGTATATCTAGAAGATCCGGAGTAGGAGATGGGGTAAGAGAAGGTAGTAGTCTTGGTTGTTCTGGTATTGAGGTCATGTTTATGTACATAGGTAGACCTATCTTTTCTCAGGACGAGAAGGGACAAACATCTTCCCCTGTAGAAGAAGACATCAACTGTCTGATGTCTCCTTTCCTAAGAGAACATGTGGAGGACAAGACTTTACTTTCAGAAAGCAAGCATTTCCTTTTAGCAAGGATGGGCTACAAGTATTCTGATCTTATCATTTGGTCATTACTCAAATTTACTTTCCTGCCTGAAAATTCCAGACAGATGGACTATTTATTGGAGATTCCGGGAGTGGGGAGCTGGGGGGCTGCTGGAGCGATTCTTCCAGGAATAGCAGCCGGGAAGGAAAGGGTGCAGCTCTTCCATAAGGGTTGTGGTATCCAGCTAGGAGAATGGGCAGCTAAGGACAAGAATGGGCCTTGAGTGACGCACTGGCTAGGGTGGGTTCTTAGGCCACAGATTCCTGTTGTGGTGTCTACTGGCCCAGGTTCAGCTGCTTAGCTGTGCCCAGTATGCCAGGACTTGACCCTCAGTGCTCCCTCATGGCCCTTTGTTCAGCAGAATCTAGTTCAGGAATGCAGATGGATGTCATCCAGCAGATCTGTGTGCACACGAAGACTCCTTTCCCGGTTGGTAGGCAGACATGGGCCTGTCTCTCTCCTGGAGGTTGATGGGACTTCAGAAGTCAAAGTTTTAGAAGCTGTGCTCAGCATGTGAGTTGAGATGACCCAGCGGGTGCTCAGAGGGCCAGAAGCAGATAAGTTATGGAACCTATGGTCTGAGGATTTAGGAGAGCTATGAGGCAGTAATTCAAGACAAAAAGCATGGTGTGGAAAAGCATGTGATAAGATGTTCTTTTCTGGGGCTAGCTTTTCTGGACTACCTCAGTTGTAGGTGGACAGCCAAGCACTTTGAAAGGACCATGGATGGGCCACAGAGACAGTAGTTTGGGATTCTAATGGGGGGTCGAAGGTAGTCAGAAGTAGCCCACACTTTAAATTTATCTCATCTCTACTTTCTGTTGGTTTTTGAAATATGGGGAGCTGGCTTTAGTAACTACATAGGTTTCTCAGTTTTTGTTGAGATAGATAGGTTGCTGAAAATAACTTTTTAAAAATGTTTCTCCCACATCTACGTTTCCTATTTTATTTTCCCATATATATATATATATATATATATATATATA
Organism: Murina feae; assembly: GCA_004026665.1. Taxonomy (NCBI): domain Eukaryota; kingdom Metazoa; phylum Chordata; class Mammalia; order Chiroptera; family Vespertilionidae; genus Murina; species Murina feae. The sequence goes on from PVJC01032128.1 coordinate 8,705, forward strand.
TATATATATATATATATATGTAAGGTCTTGAGTGTTATATTCGAAGAGTTTAAATGAAGTAACCAGATTATTTTAGATGTTTAATTCTATGACTTAACATTGGATTCTATTTTAGAAAAGTTTTATTCTAAGACTTAGCATTTGATGTTAATATTTAATGATAACATTTAATGTTAGTATTATTGGGCATGAGATACGGAGTTCTGACAAAAGTTTTACTCTTCTCTCACCTGCTGTTTATAGAATTTGGGCTTCACCAGGTTGGATCCCATGGGGAAACATGTGGCTGCTAGTAAACACTATTAGTGGGAGAGGGGCCTGGATTTCAGTCCCTGGATTAGGGTTGAGCCATTTGTCTTTTAGCCTGTTTTCTTTTTGAGGACTGAAAATTATAAACTTGAGCTTTTCTTTGTCAGTTCAGAAAAAAGCTGCAAGATAGAGGGTCTCGGTAAAGGGGAATTCTGGAAAACAGAACAGTGTCTTCTTCCTTGGATTGTTTATCAAATCAAAAATGGGATATTTATAATTGCCATGATCACAAGATAGTTTTTGCATTAGGGGATTTTATTTTATTTTATTTTATTTTATTTTATTTTATTTTATTTTATTTTATTTTATTTTATTTTATTTTATTTTATTTTATTTTTTATTTATTTATTTATTTATTTATTTATTTATTTATTTATTTTGTCACCAAGTTCAATTGATGATCCAGAAGTTTGGGCAAATTATAATGTATCGCATTTGCTTTACTTTTCAGTGCAACAGAATGGAATTCGGCATTGTGCCTATCTAGCTTCCCGGAAACATCTCTACGTTGATAAAAATACGAAGGTTATTTGTCAAGGTTTCACTGGTAAGCAGGTATGTTTCAAGATTTTTAAAAAAAGATGTATATTATAGAATCAAAACATTTCATGATTTTCTATGTTTTCAATACAACAAAAGTTATAATACATGATTGTTGCTGAAAAGGAACACAGTACAGCAATGGAATTATATCTTAGGAGGAAGTTTGTTATTATACTTTAAGTTTGTTATCAGCCTTTAAGATGATAATTATATTTAAACTTTCCTTAAAAATTCCTCCTAGGATTATATTATGTTGGAAACCCACATGTTCTCCTTCAGCAAGTGTCACACTACCAGTTTTCCTCCAGCACTGGGACAGATCACAGTTTCCGTAATTAAGCAGTAGGTAAAGTAGGCGGCTTGCGTTTAAGTCTTGTACAAAAATAATTCACAGTTAAGCAAGGCTCTCTAGTCAGTGTGGGGAAATGTGCAAGCCCAGAGAGGCTCCTGGGGTCTAGACACAGGCTGAGATAGCAGCACATGGACTTCTCCCATCTTACGCCTTCTCTATGCAATGGTCTTGGAGGAGACTAACAGGAAGACTTGCTGGAAGCTTTTTAATTTGTTCTCATTCATTTGTATTTATTCTCTCTCCCTGTCCCCTGCCTACATTATAGAATTTGCCTAAGTTTAAAAATATCTGCAATGTGACTTCGTAATAAAATGCAACATAAAAATCTCCTTTCCCTCTTTCCACCATTCTTCTCTCTTGGAATTCCTTCCTTTAACAAGTTGAATGAGTCCTTCCAGATATTTTTCTTGCTCTATATGCATACTTATATAATGTGCATTCTACAGAGTTTATTCTACAGTACATACAATATTGTATATATAATACATACATATCTTAAAACACATTATATAGTGTATATTATAGATCTTACAAATATCTATATATATAAAAGGCTAAGTGACCTACCATCCGTCTGACCGTTTGACCGGCTGACCAACTGGCCGGTACATATGACATCCACTGACAATTTAAAAATAAATGTTGACTCACGTATGCATGTTACATATAAAGCTCTCGCTGGCACCAATCGCATGCGATGCCAGAATGTATCTGAAGACCAACTGTTGGCACAATGTACCAGGATTTTTAATGAATGCTCTTTTAAATGATATGTGTAATTCAATTTATTTGGCAAAGTAATAGCTAAAATTCATGCCATCATATTTAAGAAACGCAGGCTGCCTCATGCTCATATATGATTGATATTAGAGAATTCAAATTATGAATGGAAGATGACATTGACCATATAGTAAAGGCAGAAATTCGGATGAAGACCAGTGTCCTCCACTTTTTCAAATTGTAAAATCAAATACAGTACATGGACCATGTAGAATACAAAATCGAAATAGTCTGTGTATGGAAAATGTTCAAAGGGATTTTCACACTTATTTGAGTGATGATTCCATTGATTCAACGGATGATGCCAAAAAGGAAAAATTTCCCATCGAATTTCTTAATAATATTACTCCTTTGGGAATGCTGTGTCATACATTAAAATTGAAAGTAGGTGCCATCATCATGCTATTGAGAAATCTTAATGGTAAACGGGGTCTTTGTAATGGTACTAGATTTATTATCAAAAGATTGTGACCTAACATAATCGAAGCTGAAGTATTAGCAGGATCTGCAGAAGGAGAGTTGTTCTGATTCCAAGAATTGATTTGTCCTCGTCTGACACTGGCCTCCTATTTAAATTAATTCGAAGGCAGTTTCCCAGGATGCCAGCATTTATGATGAATATTAATAAATCACAAGGACAACTCTAGTCAGAATAGGAATATTCCTACCTGAACTCGTTTTCAGACATGGTCAGTTATATGTTGCTTTCTCTCAAGTTTGAAGAGTATGTGACGGTAAAGTAAAGTTGTAAATACTTCATCACAGGGGAAATTAGTCAAGCACTCTGTAAGTGTTTTTACTCTTAATGTGGTGTACAGGGAGATATTAGAATGAGTTTAATCAATTTGTCATTGTTTTTATCAATGTTGTTTTATATCATATTTTTGTTGTTTTATATCATGTCTTTGTTGTTTTTTTATATCATGTTGTTATTGTTTATTAATCAATTTATATATTATATTCATATACATTTTACTAATTTTCTTTCATCTCTAACACTTGTATTATAGAGAAGGGGCAAATAGTGATATTAAAATATTTTGTATTTTAATTTTATAATACTATATTATATGTACTATTTTAACATGTAATTTTTTGCAGTAATGTAATTACCACACGAATCTTTCTTCTAATTAATTTCCTTTCAATGTGCATGAATCTGTGCACTGGGCCAATAGTATGTTTATAAAATATATTCTCAAAAGTAATTTTGGGTGTCAAAGTTTCTATTTATTAAAAATTTCAACAGCTATTGCTAAGTTGCCCTTTAAAACATTTGTACAAATTTGTAGTTGCACCATAGTAGATGCACAGATTTTTCTTTAATGAGGGCATACTACCTAATCAATTAGATGATTGTGTCTTAACTCAAACTATCCCTTTATCACTAAAGGAGAAATGACAAGATAAAAGCAGTTAATATTTTTTTGTAGTTTAAATGCTGTTGATTTTTCTGTAAGTAAAAGAATTGTCATGCCCATTCCGCAGCATTTTGGTAATTTAGAGTAGGCGTTGGCAAGCTTATTCTGTAAGGGGCCAGGTTGTTAACGTGTTAGCCTGGTGGGCCACTCAATGGCATTGTAACAGTAAAAGCCCCATAAACAGTTGTCAGTGAATGGGCATGGTTGTATGTCAGTGCAACTTAATTTAAGGCCAAAGTCCTCAGGCCATAGTTTAGCAACCCCTGATCTAGATAGAGGATGCCACCTAAATATTCAATTTCTGTAACTTTTTGTTTTTCAGGTACTTAGAAATTACTTTAAAATTATATAGTCCTCTTTTTTTTAAAAATTTGGTTTGAAGGTTGTTTTATATAAAATGTCCCTTTGCTTTTTGACTTGTTTCTGAAGTAACTGGGCACAAAAATATGAATTGCAGTGGACTTTCATTTTTTCTGTTTCTCTACTACCTTAAAAAAAAAGAAAGCCACTACTAACAAAAAGAAATGCCTACAAAACCTTGAAATCTTCTTTATAGGTAAAACTGACATTTTTATTCTGATAGCCATATATTTTACTAGAGGCCTGGTGCACGAAATTTGTGCACGGGGTGGAGGGCTCCCCTCAGCCCAGCCTGCACCCTCTGCAATCCTGGATTCCTCTCCAAATCCAGGACCACTGATTCCTAACTGCTCACCTGCATGCCTGCCTGATTGCCCCTAACTGGCCCCCTTGCCAGCTGGATCACTCCTAACTGCCTATGTCTGCTGACCTGATTGCCCCTAACTACCTTCCCTCCCCTTGCCGGCCTGGTCGCCCTGCACAGCCTGCTGCTCAGTTGTTTGGTTGTCCCTCACTAACTCTGCTGCCAGCCTTGTCATCCCACTCAGCCTGTTCGGTCCGTTTGGTTGTTTCGGATGTGATGACCCCTGGCTCTTTGTGTGTGTGTGTGTGTGTGTGTATATATATAGATGAGTATCACTCCTACATTCTAAACAAAGTTGATGCTCATCTAAGAATTGAAGTACATGTTAGTTTGCATCCCCTGCCAATGAAAGCCATATGCAGTCTTTTTTTGATTATTAATTTTATTAATCAAACATATAACCAAATGTTTGATTAACCCCAACTCCCCACATGTTTATTACATAGAATTTTGTTTTTCTGTTTGCTAAACTTTACATGATCTCATGACATTTCACCTCTGACCTATTTTCTTAAGCACCATTATTCATGGTGTAAGGACATTTGGAACTGTCTCTAATTAGGTGATAGTTTGCCTAAATATTGAAATCTAAAGTTGGTGACCTGCAATGACATTGTTTCTCCTTTAGTTAGATTTCTTGGTTAAGATTCCAATATTATAGGTAATGCTGAAATATAGAGCTTATCTTCATAGGAAATCTGCATTTTGTCTTATTACCTCTTTTTTATTTCAGAGTGGATTCCAACAGTGCAGGTTTCCAAAGATGGAATTTCTTACACTGGCTTAGATGGCTGCTAAAAACATTCCAGTTCTTAACTGTGTACTGGCTAACGATAATGTGAAAACTAAGGAAAATCAGCTTACTACCAGGAAATGTTACTCCTGTTTAGCACTACATTAGTTTAGACTATGTTAGGAATGAAAATCCAGTTTGGGTTTGTTTTTATTTGCCATTCTAATGTAGATTAATACCTTTGCAAAATACAAGAAAAACCGCAGCAGTATACTACTATAAAAATTTGCAAATGTTCTCACTGTCCAGGCTTCCTTTCTTGTCATTTTCATGTGTGTGTGTGTGTGTGTGTGTGTGTGTGTGTGTTTATATCACTGCAGACCAGACGGAATTTATACTTTGAATAGCACTACTGCTTTAAAAAAGAGCTGTGGTTCTTTCCAAAATTCCATCACTGACTTGAGACAAGTCAGTTCACTTGCTAGGAGCTACACTTCCTAATTTGAAAAATGAGTAGTTGAATTAGGAAATGTCTAAGTCCCTTTAAGGCACTAATTTTTATGTCTTGAATAGAATTTGAGTAGTTGAGTCAGCATTTTTAGTGCCGGAGTTCTTGTCCCAGCATCTAGAAGGGTTCAGCAATCTGGAGAAGGGGCTGTGTAATTTAATAAAGAGCCCAGAGGCGAAGCATAATTTTGAAAGGCATTTGAGGGTCAGAGGAGCCTAGCTAAAAAGAACTAAAATCTCATCTCAGGACCCCATGCTTTTTATTAACACAAATTGTCTGAGATGAGGTGGAGATATACACTTCAAAGGGTAGGGTTTCCTATACAGAGTATTGTCAGATTGGAAGAAATAGCCTAAGGCTATTCATGTGTTTGGCCAATAGGAGGCAATAACATGTAGATTAAGATGCGCTGAGCTGTCTGGCAGCAAACAATCAATTTAATGCATACTTTTCAAGTCTGGGGAAATGCCTTAGCCACTCCAGATTCAGCCCCGCTGTCATGCTGGTATTGGCTTCCAGCATTTAGATCCTTGTGGAATGGCCACATAGATCCACACAGTTTTCAACAAGTCCTTAATAGAGAGCCTTCTGTATGTAATGTATTGATTTAGGTGCCATCTCACAGTGAGCAAAAATGATAGAAATCACTGCCTTCATGGAATTTACATTTTAGTTGCAGGGGAGAGAAACACATCAACAAAATCCATGACTAAGTTACGTGACACATTAGAAAGTATAAATGCTATGGAAAAAATAAACCAGAGAAGGAATGTATGCAAGTTGGTGGAGATTGGGAAGGGGGGATTTTATATCATGTGGTCAGGGGAAGCCTGACCTCTGAGTCCAGATCTAAATGAGATGTGAGAGTGAAGCAAGTGGATATGTAGGAACAGTATGTTGTTGGGGAGCAGAGCGTGGTGCTGGGACTGGCTGAGTGGAGGCCAGGGATGCTGCAGAGGGGACCGTGAGGCTGTGAGGCAGGAATGTGCCCGGTATGTGTGGGAGCTGCAAGGCCACTGTGACAAGTGAAATGAGCAGTGAGAGAACAGTAAGTGAGGCAGGCAGGTAAGGGTTCTGAGATGGGAGGCAGGTTGGAGATTGACTTGTAATCCAGTGTAAGAGTTTAGCTTTTACTGTGAAAGCCACAAACATGGAAAACCACTGGAAGGTTTGAATAGAGGAGTGACCTGATCTTCCTTGTGTTTTAGCAGGATCAATGTCTGCTGTGTTGAGCATAGATTGAATGGGAGCAAGGGCAATACTTTGTCAAGAGTTGATGGTAACTTAGACCAAGTGGAAGCCATAGAAAGGGTGAGATGTCAGTTTTATTTTGAAAGTAGGGCAATATGCTTCACTGATGTATCTGATGTGAAGTGTAAGAGAAAGAGAAGAATCAAGGATAGCTTCAGTATTTTTGGTCTGAACAACTGTTAGGAGTGGAGTTGTCACTAACTGAGGTGGGTAGACTGTTGTGGGGAGTGATGAGGAACTCAGTTTTGAGCTCTTTAGATTAAGACACCTACTCGTTTTCCAAGTGGAGATGTTAGCTAGGCAGTTGACTGTGTGAGTATGGAATTCAAGGCAAAGGTCTGGGCTAGATATGTGTGTATGGGGCTGTCAGTGTGTGTATGGGAGAGGGGTCACCGTATGGATATTTATTGCCATGATAAGGGAGGAGATCACCAAGGACACAAATATAGATGAAAAGAGAAGTCTAAGGAGAGAGTGAGAAGAGGGAAACCAGGGGACGTAGAGCCCAGATGCCTAGTGAGAAAGAATGGGTCGGTGTCTGGAGGCGTTTTTGGTTGTCACAACCGATGGCAGTGGGGAAGAGGCTGTGTTACTGGCATCTGCCAAGTGGAGGCCAGGGATGCTGCTAAACATGATACAAAGCAGAGGACAGTCTCCCATAACAAAGAATCCATGTGTCTAAAATGTCAGTAGTGTCAAGACTGAGAAGGGAGAGTGGATGGATAGGGAAATACAGATGTTGTCTAGGCATAAATGGCTCACTTATGGTTAGTGACCATCGATTTAAAGTGAGATCAGTTAGCATGGTTTGTGTTTTCTTCAGCTACTGTTTGGCAACAAATGTGCCACCTTCGAGTAGGTGGAGAATTAGATTTAATGAAGGTTTTGATTTTGCCAGATGTGGGCAAAATCATGGGTCTTACATCGAATAAAGAGGAGTGTGAGGACACCAGAAGCTGAGGAATAGTGACAAAGAGGTGCCAAGCAAATATGAGGGTGTTTCTGACCCCACCCAAATTTGAAAACGGAATAAAAAGAGACACCCCCTCAACCCCACCCGCCTTTTTTTTCCTTCCTTCCTTCCTTTCTTTCTTTCTTTCTTTCTTTCTTTCTTTCTTTCTTTCTTTCTTTCTTTCTTTCTTTCTTTCTTTCTTTCTTTTTTTTTACAAATAGCTTTTTTGGCTTTGCAAAGTCCTATTTGCTTCATGGGTTAAAGCTGTGTAGTAAGTTGGTGAGAATGCTGGCTATTTGCTACTGTTATCTCTCAGTAGTTCACTTGTTTGTCTTCCTTTTCCAAGTTGCTGAAGATTGCCTTTTGGCTTCCTAGCCTCACCTTCTCAGAGTCTTGTGCTTTCTCCCCCTCAGGGCACCTTTCACAGCCAGCAGGCACTGGAGTATGGCACCAAACTCGTGGGAGGAACCACTCCAGGGAAAGGAGGCAAGACGCACCTGGGCTTACCAGTCTTTAACACTGTAAAGGAGGTAATTAATGGTACCTGGGTGTGGTGTGGTAAGAAAAGAAAGCAGGGAGGGCCTAGCCAGCATGGGTCAATGGTTGAGTGTCGACCTATGAACCAGGAGGTCACAGTTCAATTCCTGGTCAGGGCATGGTTAGGGCACATGCCCAGGCCGTGGGCTTGATCCCCAGTGTGGGGCATGCAGGAGGCAGCTGATGAATGATTCTTTCTCATTGTTGATGTTTCTATCTCTCTCTCCCTCTCCCTTCCTCTCTGAAATCAACCAATACATACACACACACACACACACACATCAGTATATTTTAAAAAAAGAAAAGCAGGGAGGAATGAGCATCCTTTGGATAGAGATCTTAATTGTGCCCCTTTTGGGAGAGTCACGTGACATTTTAAAATCTAGTAACCTAGAGAAATTTAAATCACAGTGAAAACCAGTGTTTCACTTGAGTCACACATGTTCAGGATGTTTTCTCCACAGCCTTTGTCACTTCTGTTTGTAGGCACATATCAGCTCCTAGGGGAAGAGTGCTGTGGCTCGGCTTCCGTTTGGCTTGTTATGTTGCAGAAAGACCCAGAAAAACCAAGTGATGTTTTGAAGAAGTGGGGAAAACACTGTTTTAAATTACACCTTACGCCGGTGGACCCTGGGAATAATTTCCAAACACACAGTGGTTTTGCTTTTTATAACCTTCTGGGGTCATAGTATTGCAAATATGCCCCCTTCACCCTTCGAGGCCCTGGAGGATGGCCCCCAAGTGTCCAAAGGTTTTGGCACCGGCATAACAACCCACCCTTCCCCCAGGGCAGTGCTTATGCACTGTAACAGGTTCTGCAAGTCCAGTTTCTGGAAAGGAGGCAATGACCCAGCTGCAGGTCATTAAGAATGCACACTGAGCCTGCTGGCATGAATTCCAACCGCCAGCCCCCCAAAACATCAGGGCTGCATTTGAATTAGCCCTTTTTAGCCTTCTCAGTTACCCTGTCTATCCTTCCTTCTTCCAGGGTGTCAGTAGTGCACATGCCGGCATCAGCCCTCACACTTACTGATCATGGGCCATTTGCCAGGCACTGTACTAGGTGCTTCACATACAGTGCCTCGTTAAGGCCTCACTGAGGCGGGTGCTGTTATCCTCTCCATTTGAAAGACAAGGATATTACTAGTGCAGCGAGGTTAAGGGTCCGGTTCAGAGTCTTGCAGCTGATACGTGGCAGGCTTAGCATGGATCAGAGTAGTGTGCTGTTCCCACGTGAAAAACTGAGCTGCTGTTTCACAGTGACAAGTAAGAGTTATAATCTCTTCCCCAAATCGCCGATCCTACATAATCCTATGCAATAAAACCCTAATATGCAAATCGACTGAACTGCACAACGACTGGTTGCTATGACGTGCACTGACCACCCGGGGGCAGACGCTCAACACAGGAGCTGCCCCCGGGTGGTCAGTGCGCTCCCACCGGGGAAGTGCTGCTCATCCAGAAGCCAGGCTCACGGCTGGCAAGCGAAGTGGTGGTTGCGAGAGCCTCTCCCGCCTCTGCAGCGGTGCTGAGGATGTCTGACACTGATGGCTTAGGTCCGCTCCCTGAGGGCTCCCAGACTGCAAGAGGGTGCAGGCCAGGCTGAGGGGGGACCCCCCCAACACCTGAGTGCGTGAATTTTATCCGCCAGGCCTCTAGTTTCTTAATAAAATTTAAAAAATGATTTTTAAATTTAACTTCATTACAAAACAAATATGTGCTTATTGTACAAATTCAGATGATTATAAAGGTTTGTAAAGTTAAATTTTTGCCTTTATAGAGAGCTAATTTAAGCCATGTGTAATTCCTTTGTATACTTACATGAATATATTTAAAAATAATAGTATTTTAAAGGAAATGGGGGTGAGGGGAGGTAGAAAAGGTTAAAGAGGATAAATGGTGATGGAAGGAGACTTGGGGTGGTGAACACACAGTACAGTCATACAGATGATGTATTATAGAATTGTATTCCTGAAAACTATATAATTTTATTAACCAATGTCATCCCCAGTAAATTCAACAAAAAAGAAAAAAAAAATGAAAGGAAATGGTAGTACAAATTCTTGAATATTTAATTAAAATATCTAGGAAATAAACTTAGTATTTTGGAGTAATGTATTAATGATAAAAATTATATACCGCTCCTCCCTTTCTTTTAGGGCATGCTTTAAGTATTACATTTTTAAAAGTACAGATTTGTAGATAATTTCTTTTCAGAATGCTAACTTCAATTTGTAAGTTAATTTGTACTTTGAATCCTAAGATGTAGAAACAATTTGAAAATAGGGTGTACTGTGTGTGTACTTTAAGTGTATTGTATTTTAGAGAGTTAAAAAAAGTTACAAGTAATATGATCAGTGGAAGAATCATTTAAAGTTTTTGCTTTAATTTTTTTTGTTTTTTCCTCCCCTTAAATTCGATTATGGCTGCAATATTAGCTTCCTCTGCTTGTCTGGTTGTCTGTTGTCAGTTTCAAAATATAGGAGGAGCAGTTTTCATAATTCCTCCAGGTAGATTTGACTTTTATCATGAGCCTTTTTTTTTTTTTTTTTGCTTTCTTTTAAAGAAAATTTTTGTTGTTAAGCAATTCATTTTTTATTTACCATAATACAAATAGATATATTTGGAATATTCTGTAAGTTCTTTGACGGGTACTGTTTATTTCTCAGTTGTTCAGCTCTGAGCTTTCCAAATGAGTAGGACAGATACCTTTCATCCGGTATTACATCCAGCTTCTGACAATATTTGCAGCCGTAAGAGGTAGAGAATAGTAGGAAATGTTTTCCATAAAATGCCGACATGCCTATGATCTGACTTCTGGTTCCCACTTACTTTTTATTTCTTTTGTTACTACCCTTTCTCTGTTACCATCTTGAACAGAGCTTTTGAAAAACATATCTTTAACTATTGGCATCATTTGTGGATGATCTGGCAGCATCCTTTGACTTTAGTCTTCTGTCGTTGTTAAGATACGTCTTTTATTAGGGATGCAGTAGAGAAAGCTTCCCAATCTCTGGGGACGTGGAGCATCACTGTCTTTTACTTCTGTGCCCTTCTAGTTGCCCCTGAATGTTCTGTAGCTTTGTATTTGTATTATTCATTGTAAACTCCCATGGCACAGCCTTCCAGAGGGCTTGGATTTATATCACGACTAAGTTACCTTTGAACACTTGCAGGGAGGTAGCCTGCTGTAACTGAAAAGACTGGGTGCTTTGGAATCAGATAGACAGAGTTTTGAATCTTGGCTCTGCCACTTCCTAGCTATGTAATCTCATGCACGTTGTTTACTATCTCTCGGCCTCAGTGTGTAAGCATGAAGGGTTGTGGTGAAGCCTT